>JAOTQR010076848.1:0-45830 GCA_025774065.1 Solanum ossicruentum
CTACACTTTAGAAGAAATTTATATTTGGTCCCAAACTTTACCAAATTGAACCAATTAAGGACTTACGGGTTCTAACACATATGATGATGAAATGATCTTATGTGTATAATATACTTTATATAAAGTGTTTCTTTAGACCATACCCAATCCGGGGGGATAACAGCCCGGCTAACTAGGTGGGGTTTGTACTCATCAACCATGTGAGGGGTTTGTACTTCGCCACCATGGTGATAAGGTGTGATTATCATCAACCACGTGAAAAGTTTGTCTCACACAACCACCAAGGGGTTAGTACCTTGAATATATAGCTTGGTCTCTTCTACACATACGATATCCTATTTGAGTATGAGTCGCTTAAGCATGTTTTACTTAAGCATTGATCATACATGCCATATTGTTATATTATGTCTATTTCTTAATATTATGCATTTTGATTATGATGCAAACCTATTGTTGTATTAAATCCTATATACTTAGTACATTCAAACGTACTAACGCATACTATTGCCTATATGATATCGCCATGTAGAAACCGGAGCCCAATTTGATCATCCTCCTCTTCATGGCTAGTTCGATACTACTCAAGCTAGTTGTGAGTCCTCCACTTTGGGGACCTTAGTCTATGTTGCTTATTATGTACTGAGATATTCTTCTTTATTGTCTATTTTGACAATAAAGGTGAACCCGGTTGCTTTGTCTTGGCTCCTACTCTTATCAATGTATTAGAGGTGTTTGTTGGACATGTTATTTATCTATTAAATGAGCTTGACTCTTGTCTCTTGATTATGATGTTATGCAAGCTTTTTCATTAGTCCCATTACCCCAATTCTTACACTCTGATGTTTTTATATGCTTCCACGACTGATGATATGTAATGACAAGATGCTTGTTTGGGGTTTCTTCGGGTTCACCATTCACGGTGTCATGTCTAGACCCTAGGCTTTTGTCTTGATAAACTGGTACCAAGTTTGTCATGACCAAAGCCTAGGGCCTATGGAAATGAATGTTCCCAAGGGGGATATATTGAAATGACCCAAAAACAAAGTGCTTGAAAATGTGCCTCGGAAGAACCCAGAATCTTAATTTCCACATATCTCAATATATGTGTGATATCGAATATTTGACTTCTTATTCTTATTCAGGGGGTCAAATTGAGTGGAAAATGGGTATAACCCCAACTTTAGAGCATACAAATTGCTATTTCATTTTCCAAAATTCGAATTCTAGAAAGGTTTTGACACCCCTAGCATGATGCGCCAAGGGCGTGCCACAGTACAAATTTTGCCCAGTTTCTCAATCTCGGTCCAAGGCCTTTAAGTCTTGGTCCTAAGTGTTCCCATGCATGAAACTGCCTATGCTTAGCCTTATTTCACCCCCATATCATTCAAGACATTCCCATATACTCACACATACACTTAGCCAATATTTCATCTCCTAAATTCAAGTCTCAAACTCATCCGGATCTTAAGGTTCTCATTCAAGCTTCAAGTCTCCATCTCCATTCTTCATCAAGTTATTCTCAAAAGCTAAGGTATGTGGGTTTCTTTCATGGGTTCCTATAACCCATGATGTCCAAGCTTCCTTTTACCTAAAATTGCATGAATTAAATTTGATTTACTCATGGTTCTTACTTATTATGAATTTCACTACACACTATGTTGGGGTTTCATCAAATTATAATTGTTTTAGCATGTTTTGAGCTATGAATCTAAGATCTACTATGAGATTCTATGAAGGGTTTTAATGCGTATTGATTAAGAGTGTTGCCAAGTATCTATTGATGGTTTTACGCTGAACTTTCTAGCATTATTCCACTCTTGAATTGCATGGTTTTACACTAGAACTAGACACCCGCCAAGTGTTTGAAAAAATGTCTGGATTATGTTTTTTTGAGGAAATGAAGGTTCAATGCATGTCTTATGAGTTAAATGACTATATGATGATAAAATGAACGTATGTATATGGATTTCTTCTATATAGTGTTTGAATGTGAGCATGCCCTACTCAGGGGTTGCAGACCGGCTAACCATGTCAAGGGTTTTGTACCTTTATAACCATATCGAGGATTTTGTACCTTGATAACCATGTCAGGGATTTGTACCTTGGTCACCAAGAGTGGTAGGGTGTGATGATCCACCAACTATGTCAGGGGGTTTGTATATTGATAACCATGTCGGGGGGTTTGTATCTCGATCACCAAGGGTGGTAGGTGCGACGATCTACCAATATGAAAGCGGTGTCTTCTTACACATGTATTATGTTCTATATAAGAATGATTTACTACATAGCATCTCACATGCATGTCAAATTGCTATATGATACTCATTGTCTACACTTATACATTTTGATTATGTTCTTATCTTATGTTGCATTGCATTCTACATACTTAGTAAATCAAACTTACTAATGCATACTCTATGCCTACATGATGTTACCATATAGGACCCGGTTCTCCACTTGATTATCCTCCTCCCCTTGCTAGTATGACTTCTCTCAAGTTCTTTGGTGAGTCCTCTATTTTGGGGATGATGTTTATGATCTCATGCTATGTTTCAAGACTATCTTCTTTTATGTATATGTTGACTATAAGGTGAGGTTGGACATATCATGTGTACTGTTATGAGCTTTGACTCTTTCTTGGATCTTGAAGTTTATGATATGGAAGTTTTCCCTTAGCCCCGTTGTCCATATTTTACTCTAATGTTGTTGTATTTTATTGCTTTCGCAACCAAGGATAAGTAATGATATGTTAAGAGGCTTGTTTAGTGTCCCTTCGGGTTCCCTATGCATCGTGTCATATCTAGGCCCTAAGCTTGGGTCATGATAGCATATGAATATATAAATTTGAAAGGCTAGTGTAAATTATGACACCATGGTTTGTAACTTTAATTTTTGGCTTGATTAGTTAAATTTGAGCCGGCGAGCTTGTTTCTATATTAATATACCAGTTATGTTAAGATGATTGTATGAGATGGAAACTAATACATTTTATGTCCTTGTATTTTAACAGTGGTAATACTTTTCAGAATGCTACAACAATATGGGAAATATATAAATATCTCGCAAGATAGTGGTTTAAATTACTTGCAAGCTACTTACGCCAAAAACTTCAACTAGAAATCAACTAAATGGCCTTTTGAATAAAATCTTATACCTTTGACTACGTTGAATTCATATTTAAATATGATTAATATGTTACGTGTTAAGTTTTGCATATGCTAGTAAGTTTTATGTAAGCTTAGAAAGTACAGAAGTGTCATTCTCCTGCAGGTTGCCGTGATCCTCCGAAATAAAAAAGGTCAAACAGTGGCTCCTCTAAAGGTGTAGACACCGGAGTTTTAACTGGAGTCGCTAATGAGAGAAGTCAAGTTAGCCTTAAAATTTGCTAGCTCTTTATGAAAGAATGACTAGTCTAATGTTCGGGCCTCAGCTAATCTCTTCTGTACCCGATCCTCAAAGATGTTAACGCGGGCATCCACCGTAGCAATACACTCGTCAACTATTGAATTGGTAAATGCTTTGCATCAAGCCTTACCCACAACCTAATTTGTTGCATAAGATGATACAACTGAGCCTCAGCATGTGATACCCTCAGCATCATGGCCTGAAAAGCAACCGCGAACACATAACCAATGCCCGGTGTGGAAACCTGTGATGTAGAAGCCTTTTGTGCAGGTGCAACTGAAATGGGACTCGGGTCAATGTCGACTGCCTCCGATTATTGGGATCTATCATCAATAGTAGCATCTGCAATAGTGGTGGGGGCAGTTGTCAAATCCTCAACCAATGGCTTTGGCATAAATGGCTCCGGCATGGGAGAAGGTTGTGCACTCTGAAGCACCATGAGGTTCTCATCAACCTTTATCAGGCTTGGCTCTATAGTGTGAAGGGCCATAACTAAAGGATCTATATGAAGTGATGTCTGCACCTTTGATACTAGGCAGAGTCAATAGATCAGAATAGGGAATGGTATGCACGTGGTCCTCCTAAGCATCGATTCATGAATTTGCTCAGCTATAAGTCATGCTAAATTAATGTCATAGCCAGCTAGGGTGTTGTCTACCAAAAATGCTTGCTCCGATGTAAGCACATTATCCGTAAAAGTCGGTATGCGAGGTCTGACAATGGCCCACCAAAATATGGCGGAGAAAGAGAGGGAAGCCTTCACAATAGGCTCTGAATATGAAATGACCCAGCCAGGCTCTGGACCACACTTGAAAATGTGTCTAGCAACCCATCTTAAGAGCTCTGTCCTCTATGTCATATTCTTCACAATCATAGTTGTCTTTATTTGTCTCAGTCTACGATCAAACGCAGCTGTAGAACTTGATGCTTAGTACATAGGATGAAATAGTATATGGCGGATCATCTCGATCCTCTCACTAACACCTCTCTCAATCTAGGCTGCTCGAGAGGTTTCTTCCTTTGAAGTCCATGGAGTATAGCGGCTGCACAAGATGCGTAAAATTCCTGCACCATGACTAGAGGATAAAGATCAAGCTTAGAAGTCAACCACCTGAGCCCATGTCGTGTTATAGTGTCCTCAAATCCTAGGACATGGCTCAATCTAGTATCAATCAATTAGGGCTCCTCATAAATTGATCGTACGGTCTTCCCTTGCCCTTTAGGATTTAGACCATCATCAAATATAGTCTTCATGCCCTCGACACCCCATCGATGAGATCTAGGATTTGATACTAAAGAAGTAGATGGGGCAACCGAGGACTACGCATCTCCTCTTACTTGAGAGGCCTCTTTGGGACTAGACTTTGTGCGTGAAGGAATCATTTGTGGTGTAATCTGCTCAAACTCATCCCCAATTCCCTCCTCCTTAGACAAGGAGGGACTATCATATCGAACCTAAGTCTGAGCAACTCTTACAGCAGCCCTAGTTAAGGCACCTCGACCTCTAGATCTAGATGAACATCAAGAGCCCTAATTGATCCACTCACTTGGGTCTAATTTTTATCCGAGTGCTCGGTATCAGAAGACTCGTCTCTAAGCTACCTTCTAAAGGCTTTATGTCATGACCCAAGCTTAGGGCATAGACATGAGACGGCAAATAGGAACCCAAAGGGGTCCCCAAACAAGTCTCTTAGCATATCATTCACAAATCCTTGATCACGGAAGCAAAATAAACAACAACAAGATATATAAGTAAAGAAAGCGGGACTAAGGAAAGTCTTGATATTAATAAGCATAAAAGAGTCAGAGAGCTCAACGCATAAGTACATCAATTGTTCCAACAACACCTCTATCATAGATTGGAGTGGGAGCCAAGGCACTGTCCGGGCTCACCCTCATAGTATCGAGTATTCAACATAAAGAGATATCAAAAGTAAGAGTAGCATAGCTAGTGTCCCTGGACTTGAGGACTCACAAAAGCTTATCTTCCAAAGCACCGAACTAGCTACATGGAGGATGATCGGGAGGAGCTCCGATTCCTACATGGTAAGATCATATAGGCATAGAGTATGCATTAGTACGTTTGAATGTACTAAGCATGTAGGATGCAATGCAACAAGATATAAGCCAACATAATCAAAATGCATAGTCATAAGCAACAGATAGGTATAAGATCAATAGTGGAATGCATGATCAATGTTTGTGGTAAAACATGCTTGTAAATCAGATAATTTGTAAAATTTGATTATATGTGTGGAAAGAGACCACAATCAAAGACCAAGCAACTACTACTTGAAATCGATGGTATGTCACCCGCTTGGTAAGGTGGCCAAGGTATCTACCCCTCAACATGGTAGTACGGGCATGGTACCCCCTGACAAGGTGGTCAAGTATCTACCCCTTAACATGGTAGTATAGGCATGGCACCCCCCGACAAGGTGGTCAAGGTACTACCCCTCGACATGGTAGTACGGGCATGGCACCCCTCGATAAGGTGATCAAGGTATCTACCACTTAACATGGTCGTACAGGCATGGCAACCCCGGCAAGGTGTGGTAAACTTGTAACACTATAGATACTTTTCATGAGTTCAATACATACATACAATCCCTTAATCATCATGAGTCACTTGATTTGTAAACCATGCAATAGACCATAATAACTTGAGAATCCTTGTTAAGACATTTTATCAAACACTTGGTGGGTGTGTAATGCTAGTTCAAAATAATGCAAGTCAAGTGTTAAATAATATGAGAAAACTCAATGTAAATTAACCCATCCACATAGAGTAAAACCCTTGTGTAAGATACCTTGAAATCCATCATCAAATCTCATAATATATCATAGTTTCATAGCTCAAAACATACATAGTCTCAATAGACAAAACCACTTTACAGTATAAGCTTGAAATAGATAAACATGCATATTCAACCAACATTTCATAAGACCCCAACATAATTTATAATCAAAATCCGTAATAAGAGATACGCATAGATGATACAACTTGAAAACATGTCATTTTCGTAAAAAGGGAGATTCGATACCACGAGTGAAAGGACCTAATGGTTGAAACCCACATACCTCATACTTAGGTTTTCTTGATGTAGACTTGAAGGAGACTTGAATCTTGAAGGGCGTTCTTGAGATTTGGAATTATGCTTGAGACACTTGAATTTGGATGAAATATTTGGTCAAGTGTTAGAGAGGGTTTCGAGAGTGTCTTGAGTAATATAGAGTTGAAAAAATGGCTAAATAAGGTGTTTTTACGTATAGGTGGGCATGGCGCCAAGACCCCAATGCCTTAGGCTAAAACAAGAAAATTGAGAAAGTGCAAACACACCTCTACAACAGGTCCACGTAGCAGAGGCATCTCAGACAGCCACTAGAATTGAAAATGTGGCGAAAATCATTTTTTGCTACGGGTCCTCAAAAGTCGGGGTTATACCCATTCCCCACTCAATTTTGCCCCTGATCAAGAATATGATGTCAAATTTTAGATATCACACACGAATTTTGAGATATATGAAATTACAATTATGGACTTTTCTGAAGCACCTTTTTGGGGCGTTTCAATATCTCCACCTTGGGAACTTTCGTACCCAAATGTCAAAGAAACGTACATAAGAGAAATAATCATGAAAATTTCAGCCAAACATGAATGCAACAAATGCATTTAAATATCATTTCAAAAATCTCAACATGAATGTCAAAAATCATCATAAACTTGTCAACATGAACATGAATACATGCAAAATATGACATAGGGGCTGAAACCTAACACTTAAATTCATATAGGGGACTTAAATTAGTACCTTAGGCTTGCGTAGAGTGGAAGAGGTATGGATATTACTTTCTCATGTCTGCCTCGGGTTCCCATGTGGCACTTTCAACTTATTGGTTCCTCCAAAGGACCTTGACAAAAGCTACATCCTTGTTTCTCAACCTCTTCACTTGCCTATCCAAAATCTCTGCGAGACCTTCTCATAAGTCAAATTATCCTCTATAACACCCACAACATCCAAAGGCACTATATCATTAGGGTCACCCACACACTTTCTCAACATGGGATATATAGAAGACCGGATGAACCATGTTCATCTCCCTAGGAAACACCAACTCATATGCAACCTTACAAATCCTCCTCAAAACTCTATAAGGACCTATAAATCTTGGTCTTAACTTTCCCTTCTTGCCAAATCAAACCACAACCGTCATGGGTGAGACTTTCAAGTAGACCTAATCACCAACCTTAAACACAAGATCTCCTCACCTCACATCGGAATAGAACTTTTGTCTACTTTGTCCTGTTTTCAATCTCTCCTTAATCAATTTCACCTTCTCCAAGGCTTCCATGACCAAATTCGGACCTAGAAAAGCCATTACTCCCACTTTCAACAACCCAACTAGGGATCAACAATGCCTACTATAAAGAGCTTCAAAAGGATCCATACCAATGCTTGAGTGGTAGCTATTGTTGTAAGCAAATTTAATGAGATGAAGATATTCATCCTAACTACCCCTAAACTCCAAAACACAAGCTCTAAGCATATCCTCAAGAGTACGAATGTCCTCTTGTCTTGTCCATCCGTAAAGGGTGAAAGGTTGTGCTAAGCTTAACCTTAGTACCAAGACCTCTTTGGAAAGCCTCCAAAAGTGTGAAGTGAATTGAGCACCACAATCCAAAATGAAAGACGAGGGCACCCCATGCAATCTAACCAACTTATGAATGTAAAATTTAGTATAACCTTTGGCACCATAAGTAGTTTTGACCTATAGGAAGTGAGCCAACTTTGTCATTCTATCCACAACAACCCAAATAGGATAAAAATGTTTTCTAGTCTTAGGCAACCCAACCACAAAATCCATGTTGATTCCTCCCACTTCCAAGTAGGAATCTCAATATCTTGGGCTAGGCCACCTGACCTTTGATGTTTATCTTTTACTTGTTGGCAATTATGACATCCAAATATGAATTTGGCAATGTTTTTGTTTATACCGCCCCGCCAATACATTTCCCTCAAATCTCTATACATCTTTGTGGAACCGGGGTGGATAGAATAGGAAGAATTGTGAACCTCATCTAAAATCTTCTTTCTCAAGTCATCAACACTAGAACAATCTATTACCTAAGGACACTATCTCCCCCTTGGGAGAAAACCTCTACTTCACCATTCTTCACCAAGGCCTTCAACTCTAACAAGGCGGGGTCAAGATCTTGTTTTTCCTTTACCTCCTCAATCATTGAAGACTTAGAACTATCAACAACCACTACACCGCAATTATCAAGTTCATCCAACCTAATCTTCAATCTAGCCAACCGGTAAAACTTCCTAGCCACCTCTTTGCCACCATTATCAATATGAGCTAGACTGCCTATCATAGACATTCTACTTAGAGCATCGACCACAGCATTAGCTTTACCTGGGTGATAATGCACACTTATTTCATAATAATTAAGTAGCTCTAACCACCTTCTTTTCCTCAAGCTAAGATCTTTTTGGGTGAACACTATTGGAGACTCCTATGATCGGTAAACACATCAATATGAACCCCATACAAGTAGTGACGTCAAATTTTCAAAGCAAATACCACGGTCGCCAATTCAAGATTATGGGTGGGATAATTCTTCTCATGCACCTTAAGTTGTCTAGAGGCATATGCTATCACCTTACCATTTTGCATCAAAACACACCCTAAACCAATTCTTGAGGCATCACCATATACAACAAACCCTTCCAACCCTTTCAGTAGAGACAAGATAGGAGTGGAGACAAGCTAATCTTTCAAAGTTTGGAAACTCTTTTCACACTCATCGGTCCATACAAATTTTGCGTTCTTTTGTGTCAATTCAGTCATAGGAGAACAGAAGAGAACCCATTTACAAATCTCTGGTAATAACCCGCTAAACCCAAGAAACTTCTAATGTCCAATTGAGTCAAAGGTCTAGGCCAATTTCTAATTACCTTCATCTTCTTAGGATCCACCTTAATGCCATTCCTGATACCACATACCCTAGGAAAGTAACCCCTTTCAACTAAAACTCACATTTCTCATATTTTGCATACAACCTCTACTCCCTCAAGATTTATGGCACCACCCTCAAGTGGTCCACATGCTTCTCCTCACTATAGGAATAGATCGAGATATCATCAATAAAAACTACCACAAACAAGTCACGGTAGGGTTTAAAGACACTATTCATAAGATCCATAAATAAAGTTGGTGCATTAGTCAAACCCAAAGGACATAACTACAAACTCAAAGTGCTCCTACCTAGTCCAAAAAGTCATCTTGGGATTGTCACACTCCCTCACTTTCACTTGATGATACCCGGGCCAAAGATCAATCTTAGAAAAGTAACTAGCCCCTTGAAGCTGATCAAAAAGGTCATCCATCCTTGGTAGAGGGTACTTGTTCTTTATGGTGACTCTATTAAGTTGTTGGTAATCAATGTTCATTCTAAGAGAACCATCCTTTTTCTTCACAAACAACATCGGTGCATCCCAAGGTGACTTACTGGGCCTTATAAGTCACTTCTCCAACAAATCCCTAAATGCTCCTTCAACTCCTTCAACATTGTCGGGGCTATACAATAAGGGCGAATAAAAGTGGGTTGAGCGTCGGGAAGAGAGTTTATACTGAAGTCCATTTCCTTTCTAGAGGAATACCAGGAAGCTCATCGGGAAAGACATCACAGAACTCATTAACCATCGGAAGAGACTCTATAGGGAGGACTTTGGACTCAACATCCCTAACCCTCACAAGATGATATAGACAACCCTTAGAAATCAACTTTTGGGATTTAAGACAAGAAATGCATCTACCAATGGCCACCACATCATAACTTTCCCACTCATGGATGGATTCATTAGGGAATTGGAATTTAACACTATGGGTTCTACAATCAATAGAAGCATAATATGCACGCAACCAATCCATCTCAAGAATGATATTAAAATCCACCATATCTAATTCAAAAAAATCATAAGGCAAGATTTTATGCAAAATGAACACGGGACAACTTCTATAGACTCTTTTACAAATGATGGACTTACCAATGGAAGTAGACACTTCATAAGGCTCACACAATAATTCGGTACTACCATGAAGCTTTTTGGCAAAAAAAGGATTAATAAAAGAAAGAGTGGAAACCGGTTCTATCAATGCATACATATCAACCTTTAACATACCAGTGACGACATCGGGCACCTCATCTACCCCTTGTCTCTTGAAGAGCATAGAATTTATTTTGCCTTGGAGCACCCCCTATTGGCACCCTCACTCCTTTTGACCCGAATTTGCACCTTGGCCTTGTGGACAACAATCTTTACCTTTGATTCTAGCATGAGGACAATCAATCACCTTATGACCCACTTCACCACAACCATAGCAAGAATTGGAGTCCTTCAAACATGGACCATTATGGTTCCTACCATACCCTTGGCACATAGGGCTATATACCACACTACCACCACCTTGGAACCTTGGGTTGTCATTAGCAAACCCCCTATTAGGAGCATTGGAAAACCCTTGGCCTTAGAATTATGGCCTTGAGGAAATCAGCCACCCTTGGAATTTTGGAATCCATCTTCAAAACGAGCCTTCTTGGACTCACCACTTCTTCTCTTTCTAAGCTTATCACCTATTAGTTGTTTGACATACTTCATAAGGTGGGCAAATCCATATCACCTATTAGCATAGTGGTACGACACTCTTAATTAACCAAGTCGGACACACACAACACAAATTTGTTCATCCTTGACCTTGGCTCGACAACCAATTATGGGGCATACTTGAAGAATTGGTTGAACTTGAGGGCATACTCCCTCACACTCATGGAACCTTGCTTAAGGTTCATAAATTCCATCATCTTCGCCTCCCTTAGCTCAATAGGAAAGAACAGGTTGAGAAATGTCGCTTTGATCTCTTCCCAAAGGATAACATTATCATTCCCCTTCCCCATCTTCTATTGAGTAAACCATATTTGAGCCACCACTTTTAGTTGGTAGGCCGCAAACCACATTTGAGCATTTTAGTTAGTAGGCCACAAACCACATTTGAGCCACCACTTTTAGTTGGTAGGCCGTCAGCTCTACATTTACCTCCGAATTAACCCCCATAACCGACAACACCTTATACACCTCATCAATGAATTCTTGGGGATTCCCATCCACCTTGGAACCATAGAACCCCGGTGGATTCATCCTAGTAAAATCCCTCACCCTCGAGGCCGGAGTAGGAGCATAAAGAGTTTGGATCCCTTGGTTGATTTGGTTGGTCTTAGCATGAGCCAACATGGTGATAGCATCTCAAAACTCATCATGGGCCACTCCCCCACCTTGAGGAGTGAGAGAGGTCGGTTGCTCCTCGGGTGAATGGGCTCTCCTTTATCTTCCTCATGGAATAGGCATATGATCCAGAATATCACAAAACATTCATTAGAGGAAATTCCTTACCTTAATTTCTATAGCACAACATAGATCATGAAGAAGTGGAACATTTCCTAAAACGTCTGTAGCCTCTTACTTAAAGTTGTGGTGTACTTCCCAACCATGAACAAGGATCTAATCAACGCGTCGTATTGGATTTTGAGAACCATTAACAACCTAATGCTCTGATACTAAGCTTGTCAGGACACAATCTTAGGCCCTAGAGTGACATGGAGAATGGGAACCCGAAGGGACCCCAAATAAGCCTTTTAGCATACCATTCACACATCCTCGGTCACTGAAACAAAATAAATAACAACAAGAGATATAAGTAAGTGAAGCAGGACTAAGGGAAGTCTTGATATTTGTAAGCATAAAAGAGTCAAAACTCAATGCATAAGTACATCAATTATTCCAACAACACCTCTATCATAGATTGGAGTGGGGGCTAAGATATTTTCCAGCTCACCCTCATAGTATCAAGTATTCAACATAAAGAGATATCAAAAGTAAAAGTAGCATAGCTAATGTCCCTGGACTTGAGGACTCACCAAAGCTTATCTTTCAATGCACCGAACTAGCCAAGTGGAGGATGATCGAGAGGTGTTCCAGTTCCCACATGGTAACATCATGTAGGCATAAAGTATGCGCTAGTATAAGCCAACATAATCAAAATGCATAGTCATAAGCAATGGATAGGTATAATATAAATATGGCATGCATGGTCAATGCCTGTGGAAAAACATACTTGTAAATCACATAACTTGCAAAAAAAGATTACATGCATGGGAAGAGACCACAATAATAGACCAAACAACTACTACTTGGAATTCGTGGCATGTCGCCCCTTCGGTGAGGTGGTTGAGGTGGCTACCCCTCAACATTGTAGTATGAGCATAGCACCCCCCGACAAGATGGTCAAGGTACCTACCCCTCAACATGGTAGTACGGGCATGGCACCCCCTGACAAGGTGGTCAAGGTATTTACCCCTTAACATGGTAGTACGGGCATGGCATCCATGACAAAGCGGTCAAAGTATCTACCCCTCAACATGGTAGAACGGGCATGGCATCTCCCAACAAGGTGGTCAAGGTATCTACCCCTTAACATGGTAGTACGGGCATGGCACCCGATGACAAGGTGGTCAAGGTATCTACCCCTCAACATGGTAGTATGGGCATGGTATCTCCCGACAAGGTGTGTTCAACTTGCAAAACTATAGATACTTTTCATGAGTTCAATATATATATATATATATACACACACAATCTCTTAATCATCATAGAGTCACTTGACTTATAAACCATGTAATAGACCATCAATAACTTGAAAATCCTTGTCAAGATATTTTATCAAATACTTGGTGGGTGTGTAATGCTAGTTCAAAATCATGCAATTCAAGAGTGAAATAATAAGAGAAAACTCAACATAAATCAATCCACCCACATATAGTAAAATCCTCATGTATGATACCTTGAAAACCATCATCAAATCTCATAATTGATCATAGTTTTATTGCTCAAAACATGGATAGTCTTACTAGACAAAACCACTTCATAGTATAAGCTTGAAATAGATAAACATGCATATTCAATCAATATTTCATAAGACCCCAACATAATTTATAATCAAAATCCATAATAAAAGATACCCATAGATGATACAACTTGAAAATATGTGATTTTCGTAAAAGGGAGATTGGACAACACGGGCGAAAAGACTCAATAGTTGAATCCCACATATTTCAAACTTGGGCTTTCTTGATGTAGACTTGAAGAATACTTGAATCTTAAAGGGAGTTCTTGAGATTCGAAATTATGCTTGACACTCGAATTTGGATGAAATATTTGGTTAAGTGTTAGAGAAGATTTTGAGAGTGTCGTGAGTGATATAGAGTTGAAAAATATGGCTAAGTATATGTCTTTTTATGCATAGGTGGGATGGGGCCAAGATCCCAATGCCTTAGACTGAAATAGGAAAATTAAAGAAGTGCAAACACACCTCCACGAGAGGGTCGCGTCGCGGAGGCATCGCGGACAGCCACTGGAATTGAAAATTTGGGGAAAATCATTTTTCCCTATGGGTCGTCTAAAATAGGGGCTATGCCCATTCCCTACCAATTTGCCCCCTAATCAAGAATATGAAGATGGATTTTTGATATCACGCACGGATTTTGTGATATATGAAAATTATGATTAGGGCATTTTTGAAGCACATTTTTGGGGTGTTTCACTGTAATTGCTGCAAGATTAATTTTTGGGGCCACGATATCTAAAAACAATTATATGCAATACATAACTAGCCCTAAACAATCAACAAATGAAAGATAAGAATAAAAGAAAAGCACAAGAAAAAGTAACATAGATCAGTTTTAGTCAGCTGTTACGAGAGTCAGGTATAGCTTGTAGTTATGACTATGAGTCTCGTTAATCCGGGGTGCATGATAATATTAAACACTAGAAATGCATACAAGATGCAGTTCTGGCTCCTAGCGGTGGCTACGGGTCGTAGACTGGTTTTGTATAAGGTGTTAGAGACCAAAGTTATAATAAGCATGAGTCCACGAAACCCAACTATGGTTCGTAGAGGAATCTATGACCCACAGGTGGGTCTCGTATGATGAGTACCAAGGACTTCAAAGTAACTGTCACTTCCTACTAGAGGAAATTACGACTTGTAAACTCATCTACTAGTCGTAGAAAACTCCTGTAGCAGGAAGCAATAGGTACTTGAAACACCTCAATTCACCATATGGAACCTACGTATAATTCAAAAATAGTACTAACAGCATCGAAGCAGGTCATGCAAGCACTCACATTAGAAGCATAAAACCCAAACCCCAAAAATCATTTCAAAGCAACTACTTACCCCATCAACAAAGAATATAGCAATGAATATTCAATCAAGTCAATCTTCCCCAACTCATTCAATCATAAACTCGCATCACCATTCCAAAATCATACAATATAATCATACAATCACACTCAAAATTGATTTCAGGAAATAGTTCAACAAGTGATCAACAAATGGTTTCAGCAACATCAAATTAACCCAACATGATCATGCTCTTATGAAATTGAAGGCTTATAGACAGTAATATCACAAAGGAAATAATTAAATCACACAAGACACATTATAGCATGAACATTTGATCAAAATCTTAAGGCCATAACACCAAACTCTAGGCATATCACTCAACTAATGCAATGGCAGCCCTAGTTTAGCCTTACGAAATCATATGCATCAAGAATATCATACCCAAAAATCTACCCTAACACAAGAATCACTTCTAACATTTTTTAATCAAGATGGATTAGTGATAAAAAATAAGCACTGATGACTTTGAAAGGAAAAGATGATAGTGATAGCTAGAAACCCTAGGTGTTGTCAAAAAAATCTCACTGAAAAAAGGGTTTTAGTGCTGGAAAATTGATCAAAAGTAAGAAGGGAGAAAGGATTGCGGTAATTATGGAGTAACTAGGGTTAAACAATAGGGTCAAAATTATTTTGAGCCCTTTTACAATTTACCGAGTCGTGGTTAAAATGCACCAGGTTGGGTCTTTAAACGTCGACTACGAGTTGTAGCTTGAGCTATTGCTCATAGGTTGTGGTCCCATAGATTATCCAACACTTAGGAAAGTTTCAACTAATACCCTATTAATGACACGTAGCTTGCACTACGAGTCATAAAAGTTGGCTCGTATTTGGAGTGTCAACTTCACCTGATCACTGCAACTCTCTATGAGGCAGGACTACAGGTTGTAAAGGGTAATATGACTCATAGGCCTGGTTGTAGATATTTCTTCAGCTATAAATCTCTGTAATTTTGCTATTTTGTTCAACACCTGCACATTCTTCTCAAATAAAACGCCCCAAAAAGTGCCCGAAAATGTGCCTCGAAAATGCCCATATTCATAATTTTCATATATCTCAAAATCCATGCATGATATCGAAAATCTGACTTCAAATTCATATCATGGAAAAGATTGAATGGAAAATGGATATAACCCCGATTTTATGTCAACCGTATCAAAATTTGATTTTCCAAAATTTTTGAAAAATAGAATCGATCCGCGCCCCTGGTGCAACGCGGCTAGGGCACGGGCTAGTGTTAATTTTGTGCCAGTTTTCCTAATTTGGTCCAGGACTTTGAGGTCTTTGGCCTAATCCTTCCTATGCGTAAAAAACCTTATTTATTTTTCAACCCCATATCATTCAAGACATTCCCTAAAACCCACTCAAACACTTGGCGAAATATTTTATTCAAAATCAAGTGTCCCAAACTCATTTTGGATCACAAAGAATCCATTCAAGCTTCAAGTTCTCATTCAAATATTCATCAAGGAAATCCCCAAGTTTGAGGTATGTGGGTTTCAACTATTGGTTTCTTTCACCCATGGTGCCAAATCTTCTTTTTTTAATGTAAATTGCATGTTCTCAAGTTGATTTATCTATGGGTACTTCTTAATATGAATTTTACTATGAACTATGTTAGGGTTTCATAAAATATTGACTATTCAAGCATGTTTTAAGCTATGAATCTATAATTTATTATGGGATTTGATGAGAGGTTTCAATGTATCTTGCATGAGGGTATTACAAAGTGTTGGTGGGTTGATTTACATTAAGTTTTCTAACATGATTTCACTCTTGAATTTCATGATTTTGAACTAGTATTATACACCTGCCAAGTATTTGATAACATGTCCGGTTAAGAATTCTTGAGGTATTGCAAGTCTATTGCATGGCTTATGAATAAGTGAATTTATGATGATGAAAGGTATGTATGAATGTGTTGTTTTCTTGAAAAGTATCTATAGGGTTGCAAGTTGACCTCACATTGTTGAGGGGGTGCTATGTCTCAATTGCCTTGTCGAGGGTTGCTATGCCTGTACTACGACGTTGAGGGGTATATACCTCAATCTCCTTGTCTGGGAGGGGGGTGGGGATAAGCCCATACTACCAATTGAAGGGTAGATACCTCAATCGCCTTGTCAGGGGGTGGTAAGCCTGTACTACCAATTGAGGGGTAGAAACCTCAATCGCCTTCCGGGGGATGGGTATGCCTTGGATTCCAAGTACTAGTTTACTTGGTCTATGATGATGGTCTCTTCCTACACATGTATTAAGTTCTATATAAGCATGTATTACTTCAAGAATTGATCATACATGTCATGTAGCTAATATACTATCTCTTGCTTATGTATATGCATTTTGGTTATGTTGCCTATCTCTTGTTGCATTGCATTCTACATACTATATACATTCAAACATACTAATGCATACTCTATACCTACATGATATTACCATGTAGGAACCCAAGCCCCTCATAATCATCCTCCCCGTGGCTAGTTAGTCATCTTGAAGAATTGCTATTGGTGAGTCTTCAAGTTCAGGGACACTAGCTTTGCACCCCTACTTTTGTTATCTCTTATGTTGAACTTTGATACTAAAAGGGTGAGCCCGGAAAGTGACTTAGCCCCTACCCAATCTATGCTAGAGGTGTTGTTGGACAAGTTATGTAAATATGCTTTGAGCTTTGACTCTTCTGATTACTTATGCTATTAAAGACTTCCCTTAGTCCCTTTATCCTTGTTTATACTCTGTTGTTGTTATTTACTTTGCTTTCGCGACTAAGGATGTGTAAATGATATGCTAAGAGGCTTGTTTGGGTTCCCATTCACCGTGTCACGTCTAAGCCCTAGACTTGGATTGTGACATCAAAACACACCATTATCCCAAAATACAACCAGTCTAATGTCTAAAAATGACAATCAACATACAATACTACCTAAGAATCCACAAAATGAAAATGAACTTAGAAAGAAGCAAATATCAAAACCTCTTGGGTTTCCTCCCAAGTAGTGCTGATTTAATATCGCGGCATGACATAGCATCTTTAGTCCTTGGAATTCCTCAAGATTTGATACACCCTCATCACTAAGTTTTTCCTTTCTCGTCATGCTACTCTGAATTTGCTCAAGTTGTTCTGACAACCGTCCAAACCGGAATGTTGATCAACTTTATAGTTTATATTAATGATATCAAGCTTGATCTCCCTTAATGGCTCTTCTTGTGCATCTGCCCTTCTTACTAACTGGACAAGTATGTCTTTAACTCTAGAACTCTCGTTTCCTTGATACTCCTGGTGTGGTAACTTAAACCACTTGTCCTTACCATTCTCTTCCTCTTGACTTGCGTCGTTAGAGCATATATCTTGCGTCTTTTTCATTAACCGCTCCAAATCCACTTTGTTTTTCTCAAGTTGTTGGAAGTTTTCAGCATTTATCTTCTCTTGCTCAGTGTTTCCATCAAAGACTTGTCTGACTAGTTTATTGCTCCCTTGTAGGTCTATATACGCAATGAACAACATCCAACTTGTCTATTAGTTCAACAACTTCTGCAAATGATTTCCTTAAGACCAAACCCCCCATAAGAGCATTTGCGTACGCATGTTGTTTCGGGTTCAATGCTCAATAGAAACTTGCCATTAATGATGAATCTAAAATGCCATGGTCTGGGGCACTCCTCAAGTATCTTTTGAAACGCTCCCATGTAAAAGTGAGTGAATCACCGTGGAACTGCTGAAAGCTAATAATTGTCCCTCATTTTAAACCTGTTTGATCTAACAAAGAACATTGCTAACAAAGTCCTTTGCAACTCTACCCAGCTGGTGATCTCACTCCCTGTAGTAGTTCTGAGTACCACTTTGCAGCATTTACTGTAAGAGACAATGGGAAGACCTGAAGTCCCACAACATCTATAGAAGGATGTTGTATTTCTACTACACCCCTGCATACCTACGCAAAATTTTGTAAATGATCATATGGATCCTCTGATGGCTGACCAGCAGACATAATATTGTTCTGCAATATTTGAAGTAGCTCAGCAGTAATAGGAAGCTTTGCTTCAGCTCCCTTGCTATTATTATTTGCTTGAGTCATTCTTCTGATAGCCTGTTGGATCTCTAGATCAGCTGGAGCTAAGAGAATGCCTTGACCACTTGTACTGGGCATACAAACCTAGTATACCCTGCAAAGAAACTAAACCAACAAAAACAAAAACAAAAGTAAAATACAAGAGAACTAAGAAACTAACACTTGAATTAAACTACTAGTGAAATCAAATCAAAGCACCATGTATTCCCCTGCAACGGTGCCATTTTTCTTGACGAACACTCAAGGTACACCTCTATTTCAAGGTCAAAGAGATCATCAAAGAAAAAAAACTAATCAAGGTTAGGGTCGAATCCCATAGGGAATACGGTACTTTAGCAACTTGGTTCACCAATAATCAATTCAAACATCAACTGCTTGATTCTCTAAAAAAGGGGGAGGGGGTTGCAATGATTTGTAGAAAATTAAAATAAACTAATAAAATAGAGAGACAATCAAATTGGAGAGTAACTTGGGTAATTGTGTTCCACATGATTCACTAACTTACATATCCTAGATAACACAACCTCAATTAGGACATTGCATGCAGGACGGTAATTTAGGTCCTTCCATCCCACTTTTGAACGTAAAGGTCGAATTTTACTATGGGGCTAGGCCGGCCTCCATAGTGTGCCAAACTAATCATTACCAGTTGTCCTAGTCAGCCTCTCGTTGGCTAGATTTCGTTGATTAGATCAGAACACATCATCGAATTCTGTTAACCATTCCCTTTTCCTGTTCATCATAACCCGGATCAAGATCATGACACTAGGTGGGGTCTAATGGTGGCAACCATTAAACAACATGCAAAATGAAGGGAAATGGCTAATACATGCAAATACCCAAATCAAGAAGTGATTATAATTCGAGTTATCTAAGTTAGATTCTCATGGTTCCCACAACCACAAATTATGGGTTTAGGTACTCATAGCTTGGCCAAACAAATAAACAATGAATATAGAAGACATTGTTCATCACTTACCCAAAAATAATGAAGAACAATGAAACCCACTTTGTATTTAGAATCTCAATCTTGAAAGATGAAGTGGATCCAGTATCCAAAATTGAGTCTCCAAGGATAAAACTCTAAAAACTACTCTAAACTTTCATGCTCTCTAAATTTCTCTGTGTGTACTCGCTCAAATTCTGTAAAAACTTCTGCTAAAAATCTAAAATATACTATTTATAGTATTTACAAATGAGTCCCTAAATTAATTGAAAAAACTAATCGGTGTCTGCTACGACTCACAGTTACGACTCGTAGTGTGCTCTGTGAGACGTAATCGGGCTTTCGTAGTCAGCATCTTGTATTTTGGACTTCACTACTATGATACACCTCTACGAGTCATAGTCTGGTCTACGACTCGTACTGCCTTCTCGTAGTTCATATTTGCATTTCTTGGTCCAATCTTGATCAACACTAGAACTTTCTACAACACAACCCTTTATGACCCGTAGAAGGGACTACAGCTCATACCTGGGGCTTGTATAGCTGAACTTCACACTTTCAAACTTTGCTTTTGAACACTAGAAGTTCATACAAGACAACCTCTACGACTCGTAGACTGGACTCGTACAGGGTCTCGTACGTCCTGAAATTAGCAAAAATCTATAATTTTTTCCAAAATTGAGCCAACCTGTATTTCCTACAATAACACATAAAAACCATAAACGTTGCATTGAGAACGCACAAAGGGAATCAAATGTGTTGCATTCTAAAATCAAATCAACCACAATTATTAAATGCATCGAAAACTTCACAATATTACTCAATGAATATCAATCACTATTCATAGTCTCTGTAACACATAGAGTAAACCATAACCTACCTCAACCGAAGAACCAAAATCAACTAAAATCTCACTCAATTCCAAAATCAAGCTCCTAAATTTCAAGTTTAGGGTTAAGTTATAATTTCTCCACATAACATAAAACTAAGAATATTCACATGATAGGTACACCTAAAATTTAAATTGTCTATTTTAATATATCAAAACTTAAATTATAATGTGATTACTCAGAGAACAAAATTTTAAATGAAAATTAACCAAATTAAAAAGGCACCGAGAAGACAACTGTAAAAATCAAACTAGCCTATATAATCCGCCTAACAATTGTAATGGTTGTGCCATTATTTCCATTATTAACTTTCAAACATTATATATACTATATAAAAAGAGATCGGAAGGCGTGCAGTAGCACTGCCTCCAATTCCAATATTCTAATCTAACAACTTCAACTATAATATAATAATATTAATGATGCTAATACAATTTCCATTCAATTTACTATAAGCAACCTGTTAGAGAACATATAAATATTCTAATATGAACACCTACCTTCAAATTGGCTAATAGGGAATTCCAAGTCTCCAGATTGCATTTCTTCTCATTCCGCTATTTTGCGGTCTTTTCTCTCTCATATATATTTTTTAACTAATTATGTATTACAAGTTATAAATCCTACTACTTATTTTATATAGGATAAGTTCTATAGGGTATTATTTAAGCTATCAACTTAATCCATTAATTAATTTAATTATCTAAAAATTACACCTCAACTAAATAGTGAAAATTATCAGATAATCCAAAAAGCCCTGTTAAAATTCACGAGATAAATTTTCATAACATACAAAACTCTATATCTCAAACTGACTTAACGGGTTGTTACATTATATATCAATATAGCCACTGTTCGTCCTCGAACAGTTAAAATGAAACGACCCCGAAAAGTGCCCAAAAATGTGCCTCGAAAGTGCCCATAATCATAATTTCCATATATTTCAAAATATGTACGTGATATCGAAGATCCAACTTTATATTCTTGATCAGGGGGAATTGACTGGAAAATGGGTCGAACTATATTTTAGCAACCGTATCAAAATTCAAAATTCTCAAAAAGCTATTTCTAGAGAGGTTTTCGCGCTGCTGGCGTGACGCGGCTGGGGCGCCCCTCTGTGTATTTTTTTGTGCAAGTTTCTTTATCTCGATCCAAGACTTTTGAGTCTTGCGCTTAAGTCTTTCCATGCGTAGAAGTACCTACACTAAACCATATTTTACCTTCATATCATACAAGTCATTCTCCACTACTCTCTCAAACATTTAGACAAATATTTCACCCAAAATTTAAATGTCAAACCTAATTTCGAATCTTAAGGAATTCACTCAAGATTAAAGTTCTCATCTCAATCTTCATCAAGGAATTCTCCAAAGTTGAGGTATGTGGGTTTCAACCATTGAGTCCTTTCACCCATGGTGCCCAAGCTTCCTTTTTACATAAATTACATGTTTCTAAGTTGATTTACTTATGGGTCTTCATATTATGAATTTGACTATGAAGCATATTGGGGTTTTATTAAAGTGTGACTGTTTTAGCATGTTTTGAGCTATGAATCTAAGATTTATGATGAGTTTTGAGAAGGGATTTTAATGTATTTTGCAAGGTGGTATTACTAAATGTTGGTGGGTGTATTTATTTCATGTTTTCTTGCATGATTTCATTCTTGAATCGCATGATTTTTCACTAGTATTACACACCCAACAAGTGCTTGATAAAATATCTGATTTAGGGTTCTTGAGCTATTTATGATCCATAGCATAGCCTATGACTTGAATGACTTAATGATGATGAAAGGAAGGTATATATGTGTTGATTTCATGAATAGTATCTATAGTGTTGCATATTGACCACACCATGTTGAGGGGGTTCTATGCCTCAATCACCATGGATGGTAGAGTGAGACAACCATCAACCAATTAAGGGGTTGATACCTCAACCACCATGGATGGCAGGGTGAGACAACTATCAACCAAAAGGGGTCGATACCTCAATCACCATGGATAGTACGATGAGATAACTATCAACCAAATTGAGTGTTTGGTACCTCAATCAACATGGATGGAAGGGTGAGACAACCATCAACCAATTGAGGGGTTGATATCTCAATCACCATATACCTCAATCGCCTCTCCAAGGCGTTGGTAGGCCTTGGACATGATGGTCTCTTACTACACATATAATATGTTCTATATAAGCATACTTACTTCAAGTATCATTCATGCATGTCATATTGCTATATGCTCATCCATTGTCTAATTATTCATTTCGATTATGTTGCCTATCTCTTGTTGCATTGCATCCTACATACTTAGTACATTTAAATATACTAACGCATACTCTATGCCTACATGATATTATCATATAGGAACCGCAACTCCTCACGATCATCCTTATCTTCCCCGTGGCTAGTACTACTTTCACAAAGGAAGCTTGGTGAGTGCTCAACTCCAGGAATGATATATCTTGTTCTTATGTTATGTAAAGACTCTCACTATCTATTTTTATGCTCTTGATTATGAGAGTGAACCCGGAAAGTTGTCTTGGCCCCTGTTCAATTCTAAGTGCAGAGATGTTGTTGGACAAGTTTTGTAATGAAGCCATGAGTTTGACTCTGTTTGACTATTTTGATGTTTTTATGATATGAAAGGCTTCCTTTAGCCCCTCACCCTTGTTTTATGCTCTTGTTATTGTTTAAATGCTTCCGCGACCAAGGATGTGTAATGATATGTTAAGAGGCTTGCTTGGGGTCCCTTCGTGTTCCCCATTCACTATGTCACATCAAGGCCCTAGGCTTGGTTCATGAAAAATTTGGTATTAGAGCACTAGGTTTTTAATAATCCTCGGCATCTAACACACCGCGTTGATTAGAGTCTTATTTATGGTTGTGTTGTGCACCACAACAATGAGTAAGAGACTATGAGACATTAAAGGAAATGTTTCCCTTCTTCGTGATCCATGTCGTTCTATAGAAGTTAGGTAAGGTTTCCCCTATAACGAATATCCTTTTCCATTTTCAGATCATGCCTAACACAAAACGAAGAAGAGCCTGCACACCCGAGGAATAACCGGCTCATGGAGAGCTCCAGGATGCTCTTACCTTGCTAGCTCAAGCCATGGATAATCAATTAAATCAAAGGCCCCAAGCCCCTTATGCTCCTACTCCGGCATCTTGGGGTGAGGGACTTTATGAGGATGAACCCACTAGAGTTCTATGAGTCTAAAGTGGATGAGAACCCTCAAAAATTTCTTGATGAGATGTAAAAGGTGTTGTCTATTATGGGCGTGAGATCGAAAGAGAAGGCAGAGTTGGCAGCATACCAACTCAAGTGGGTGGACCAAATATGGTATACTCAATAGAAGGAGGAGAAGAGGAACAACAATGTGATCCTTTGGGAGGAGTTTAAGGCAGCTTTTCTCAACCAGTTCTTCCTTCTTGAGCTTAGGAAGGCCAAAATGATGGACTTCATTGAATTTGAAACAAGGATCTATGAGGGTGAAGGGGTATGCCCTCAAGTTCAACCAACTCTCTAAATATGCTCCATACTTGGTTGCAAAGCCACGATCTACAATGAATAAGTTTGTGATGGGTGTATCCGATTTGGTGAATGAGGAGAGTCGTGCCACTATGTTGATTGGTGACATAGACTTGTCCCACCTCATGACTTATGTCAAATAATTGGAGGGAGAGAAGTTGGAAAGAGGAGTAGTAGTGAGGCCAAGAGGGCCCATTTTGATGGTAAGTTCCAAGGTCCCAAGGGTGGTCGGTTTCATCAAGGCAAAGTTCCTCTCATGTTCCTAGTGGGAGATTTGCTAATGACTACCCAAGGCCCCAAGGAGATGATGGTATGGTGCCTAGACCTATGTGCCCAAGATGTGGTAGAGACCATGATGGCCTATGTTTGAGGGGTAGTAATGCTTGCTATAGTTGTAGGGAAGTGTGTTACAAGAAGGTTAATTGTGCTTAGAATCAAAATAAGGGTAAAGATGTTTGTCCACAAGGCTGGGGTGCAAATGTGGTTTCTTTGGGGAGAGGAGGCCAACAATGTGGTGCCTAAGGAACAATCGGTCCTATGCACTCCAAGGGAGCCAAGGGGTAGATTAGGGGCCCAATGTCGTCACCAATATCTTAAAAGTCTTTGATTTTGATGTATATGCATTGATAGACCCGGGTGCCACTTTTTCTTTTGTTACCAAAAAGTTTCACGTTGAGCCCGAATTGTTGTGTGAGTCGTATGAGGTATCTACTCTCATTGGTGCATCTATTGTTGGTAGAAACGTCTATAGAAATTGTCCCATTTGCATCTTGCATAAAATATTGCCTTGTGATCTTTTTCAGTTGGATATGGTGGATTTTTTTGTCATTCTTAGGATGGATTGGTTGCATGCATATTATGCCTTTAATCAATGTAGAACCCGTAGGGTCAAATTCTAATTCCCAAATGAACCCGTCCTTGAGTGGGAGAGACATGATGTGGTGGTCAAGGGTAGGTTTACCTCTTGTGTTAACGCCCAAAAATTGATTTATAAGGGTTGTCTCTATCCTATTCAAAGGGTTAGTGATGTTGAGTCCAAAGTCCTTCCGTTAGAGTCGCTTTCGGTAGTTAATGAATTCCTTGATGTCTTCTCAAATGACCTTGTCGGTGTTCCTCCCGAAAGAGAAATAGTCTTTGGGATAGACCTCCTTTCCTATACTCAACCCATTTCTATTCCCCCTAACCATATGGGCCTGGCGAAGTTAAAGGAGTTGAAAGAGCAATTGAGGGACTTGTTGGAGAAGGGTTTTATTAGGCCAACCCAATCATCTTGAGGTGCACCAGTGTTGTTTGTAAAGAAGAAAGATGGGTCCCGTAGAATGTGTATTGACTACCTGCAACATAATAGAGTCACCATCAAGAATAAGTATCATCTACTAAGGATTGATGATTTATTTGACCAGCTTCAAGGGGATAGTCACTTCCCTAAGATAGATCTTTGGTTTGGGTATCACCAAGTGAAGGTGAGGGAGTGTGACATTCCCAAGATGGCCTTCCGGACTAGGGATGGGCATTATGAGTTTGTTCTGATGTTTTTTGAGTTGACCAATGCACCAGCCATCCTCATGGATCTTATGAATAGGGTCTTTAAACCCTAGCTTGATTTGTTTGTTGTGGTTTTCATTGATTATATCTTGATCTATTGTCATAGTGAGGAGGAGTGTGTGAGTCATTTGAGAGTATTACTACAAATATTGAGGGAAGAGAAGTTATATGCTAAGTATGAAAAGTGTGAATTTTGGTTGAAAGAGGTTGCTTTTCTAGGTCATGTGGTGTCGGGGATAGTATTAAGGTGGATCCTAAGAAATTGGAGGTGATTAGAAATTGGCTAGACCTTTGACCCCTATCGGATATTAGAAGCTTCTTGGGCTTAGCGGGTTACTGCCGGAGGTTTATGAATAGGTTCTCTTCTATTGCTTCTCCCATGACTAAGTTGACCCAAAAGAAGGCTAAATTAGTGTGCCCCAATGAATGTGAAAAGATTTTCCAAACGTTGAAGGAAGAGCTTGTCTCCGCTCCTATCTTATCTCTACCGAAAGTGTTGAAGGGGTATGTTGTATATTGTGATGCCACACAAATTGGTTTAGGTTGTGTTTTGATGCCAAATAGTAAGGTGATAGCCTATGCTTCTAGGCAACTCAATATGCATGAAAAGAATTATCCTACTCATGATCTTAAATTGGCCGCCGTGGTATTTGCTTTGAAAATTTGGCGTCATTATATGTATGGGGTGCATGTTGATATGTTTATCAATCATAAGAGTCTCCAATATGTGTTACACTCAAAAAGATCTCAACTTTAGACAACGAAGGTGGTTAGAAATCCTTAAGAATTATGATATAAGTGTGCATTATCATCCTAGTAAGGCTAATGTTGCAGCCGATGCTTTGAGTAGGGTATCCATGTGTAGCGTAGCTTATGTTGATAATGGGGGAAAAGAGGTAGCTGGAGAGGTTCATTGGTTGGCTGGATTGGGTATTAGGTTAGAAGAGGTTGGTAATGGTGGTGTTGTGGTTGTTGATGGCTCCTAATCTTTCTTTGTTTATGAGGTAAAAGTAAAGCAAGATCTTGACCTCTCCTTGTTAGAATTGAAGGCCTTGGTGAGAGATGGCAAGGTGGAGGTTTTCTCCCAAGGGGGAGATGGTGCCCTTAGGTACCAAGGTAGATTGTGTGTACCTAATGTTGATGGCTTGAGAGAGAAGATTCTTGACGAGGCTCATAATTCTTCCTATTCTATTCGTCCCGATTCTACAAAGATGTATAGCTATTTGAGGGGTGTGTTTTGGTGGGGAGGTATGAAGTGGGACACTGCCAAATTTGTAACTGGTTGTCATAGTGGCCAATAAGTCAAAGCCGAACATCAAAGGTCGGGTGGCCTAACCCAAGAAATAGAGATTCCTACTTGGAAGTGGGAGGAAATTAACATGGATTTTATGGTTGGATTTCCTAAGACTAGAGAGGATTTTGATCCTACTTGGGTTGTGGTTGATAAAATGACAAAGTCGGCTCATTTCCTATTGTTTAAGACTACTTATGGTGCCAAAGACTATTCTAGATTGTACATTCATGAGTTGGTTAGATTACATGGGGTGTCTTTGTCTACCATATCTGATCGTGGTGCTCAATTCACTTCACATTTTTGGAGCTCCTTCTAAACATGCCTTGGTACCAAGGTAAAACTTAGTATGACCTTTCACCCTTAAAACGATAGCCAAGCCTAAAGAACTATTGAAACTCTTGAGGATATTCTTAGAGCTTGTGTCTTGGAGTTTAAGGGTAGTTGGGATGATCATCTTCCATTGAGTTAGTTTGCTTATAATAATAGCTATCATTCTAGCATTTAGTATGGATCCTTTTGAGGCCCTCTATGGTAGACGTTGTATGTCCCCAGTTGGATAGCTTGAGGTAGGGAAATGGATTTATTGGGTCCCGATCTGGTCATGGAGGCTATGGAGAAGGTAAGGTTAATTAGAAAAAGGTTGAAAACAGCCCAAAGTCATCAAAATTGCTATGCCGATGTGAGGAGAAGGAATCTTGAATTTAATGTTGGTGATTGGGTCTATTTGAAGCTTTCACCCATGAAGGGTGTGGTTTGTTTCGATAAAAAGGGTAAATTGAGTCTAAGATATTTGGGTCTATATATGGTGTTGAGGAGGATTGGTAAGGTAGCCTATGATTTGGAGTTGCCTTGTGAACTGAACTTGGTTCATCCGATCTTTCATGTATCAATGTTAAGGAAATATATGGGTGACCCGAATGTTATTGTCCCATTGGATGTTATGGGTGTTGTTGAAGACAACTTGACCTATGAAGAGGTTCCCGTAGAGATTTTGGATAGACAAGTTAGTAGGTTGAGGAATACGAAGGTTGCTTCCGTTGAGGTCCTTTAGAGAATCAACATATCGAAAGTGCTACATGGGAGGCCGAAGCAGACATGCAAAATATCCCTATCTCTTCCATTCTACTCAAGCCTAAGGTACTAATTCTAAGTCCTTTATATGATTTCAAGTCTTATGTTTCAGCCCCTGTGTCATTTGCATGTATTCATGTTTATGTCGACAAATTCATAATGATTTTTGCCACTTATGTTGAGATTTTTTAAATGATGCTTAAGTACATTGTTGCATTCTTATGTGGGTTGAAATTATCTTGTTTACTTCTCTTATATACGTTTCTTTGACATTAAGGGACGAATATTCCCAAGGGGGAGATATTGAAATGACCCCAAAAAGTGCCCAAAAATGTGCCTCGGAAGTGCCCATAATCGTAATTTTCATATATCTCAAAATTCATGCATGATATCAAAAATCCAGATTCATATTCTTGATCGGGGAAAATTGAGTGGAAAATGGGTCCAACCCCAATTTCAGAGCAACCGTATCAAAATTTGAAATTCCCAAATGCAATTTCAAGAGAGGTTTTCGCGCCCCTGGCATGACGCTGCTGGGGCGTGCCTCTAAGTATTTTTGTGCAAGTTTTTTTATCTCAGTCCAACATTTTTGGGTCTTGGACTAAGTCTTCCCATGCATAAAAATACCTATACTTAGCCATATTTCACCTTCATATCATACAAGACATACCCCAATACTCTCTCAAACACTTAGACAAATATTTCACCTAAAATTCAAGTGTCAAACCTCATTCCTGAGCTTAAGCAATTCACTCAAGCTTCAAGTTCTCACCTCAATCTTCTTCAAAGAATTCTCCAAAGTTGAGGTATGTGGGTTTCAACCATTGGTTCCTTTCACCCATAGTGCCCAAGCTTCCTTTTTACATAAATTATATGTTTCTAAGTTGATTTACTTATGGATCTTCATATTATGAATTTGACAATGAACTATATTGGGGTTTCATTAAAGTGTAATTGTTTTAGCATGTTTTGAGCTATGAATCTAAGATCTATGATGAGTTTTGAGGAGGGTTTTTAATGTATTTGCAAGATGGTATTACCAAATGTTGGTGGGTTGATTTAATTCAAATTTTCTTGTATGATTTCACTCTTGAATTGCAGGATTAAACACTAGCAGTACACACCCACTAAGTATTTGATAAAATATCTGGTTTAGGATTCTTGAGCTATTGATGATCCATTGCATGATCTATGACTTGAATGACTTTATGATGATGAAAGGAAGGTATATATGTGTTGATTTCATGAAAAGCATCTATAGTGTTGCAAGTCGACCACACCTTGTTAGGGGGGTGTTATGCCTCAATCACATGGATGGTAGGGTGAGACAACCATCAACCAATTGAGGGTTTAATACCTCAATTACCATTAATGGTAGGGTGTGACAACCATCAACAAAATTGAGGGGTTGATACCTCTATCACCACGGATGGTAGTGTGAGACAACCATCAACCAAACTGAGGGGTTGATACCTCAATCACCATAGATAGTAGGGTGTGACAACCATCACCAATTGAGGGTTGATACCTCAAACACCTCTTCAAGGGGGTGGTAGGCCTTAGACATGATGGTCGTATGTTTACTTTAAGTATCATTCATGCATGCCATATTGCTATATGCTCATCCATTGTCTAATTATGCATTTCGATTATGTTGCCTATCTCTTGTTGCATTGCATCCTACATACTTAGTACATTCAAACGTACTAATGCATCTCTATGCGTACATGATGTTACCATGTAGGAATCAGATCTCCTCATGATCATCCTCATCCTCCCCATGGCTAGTACTACATTCACAAAGCAAGTTTGGTGAGTCCTCAACTCCGGAGATGATATCTCTTGTTCTTATGTTATGTAAAGACTCTTATTATCTATTTATGCTTTTGACTATGTGGGTGAGCCCAGAAAGTTGTCTTGGCCCTCACTCAATTATAAATGTAGAGGTGTTGTTGGACAAGTTATGTAATGATGCCATGAGCTTTGACTCTCTTTGGCTCTTTTGATTTTTTTTATATGAAACGCTTTCCTTAGCCCCCTACCCTTGTTTTATGCTCTTGTTGTTGTTCAAATGCTTCCGCGACCAAGGATGTGCAATTATATGTTAAGTGAATTGCTTGGGGTCCCTTCGAGTTCCTTATTGGCCATGTCACATCTAGTCCCTAGGTTTGGGTAGTGACACAAAAGAAGGAGAAGGAAGAATAACTTATGTTACCAAAAGAATAAATTATGATCTTTTAAAGTAGATGTTCATATCTGCATTTAACCTCCTCCTTAAAATCATCCTTCAAGATCAACTACTAAGAACTGAATTTTTGGATCAAATTTTGGCAGATTTACAATCAGAAATAATTTTCAAGTAACAGAGTAACTTAAGAACTCAATTAGAACCAAAACTTACCCGATCATAGCACAATCATTTGGGCAAATGTTTTTTCACATAATCATTATAATATTCTGAACCAATAATATTGGCTATAATCAAAAATGAGCCTGAGCCAACCACCCTCACTCATAATGCAACAACTGTCATAGATTTTGTCAAGATTTCATTCTTACGCACTCAACTCTTCTCACAAGCTTACGTTATAAAATGTTATATTTAGACATTGGGTACTCATCATAGAAAATTAAATTTTTCTAAATCAATGAAGGAAATGATCAAATAACCACTTAGAAAGCGATAAATGCAACTAACAACACTATAAGAAAATAATCGATCAATAGCAATGACTGTAAACAACCCTTGAGAGTTACAGCTAGACTCAGCAGGTTCCACAGTCAATTATATATAGCCAAAACATGATTTTTTGTCATACTCTAATTAAAACTTTAAGTAAAATCCTTCCTTAGGTCTTTTAATAATCAAAAGTAACTAACTTTACAATCCAAATCATGCATAAGTCCGTTCAAATGTTCAACATCCAATACAATTCAATCACTTCATACTTCACCAATTCATACCTCTACAAAACATACCATGGAGATTTTTATGAATCCATGTATCTTAACTTATTATTGATCGTCTCTTTATCTACCATACCATATCCTTTATAAAATTTCAATGTACTAATTACCATACTCAAAATCACAACAGAGCCTATCACCATATTCAAGATGCACATATATAGGTTTTTTCCCAAATATTATTCAATAGTTTTCTAACCCAAATAAATGATACATAACATTATCACTATAACCAAAGAAGAATAGATGGAACCACATGTCTCTAAATTCAATTTTTCACTTTCTTGGAATAAACATCTTTGACCTTTACCATTAGAGTGAATGTCTTTGTTCTTGTATCTTTCTAAAGGCTAACCTATATCTTTCCAACTTTATTCATTCTTGACTCTATCTCTTTTTAATTCTATTCGAGCAGTGACTCAACATATTTTATACCTTTTCATATGATCACGTTACTCATCAAATAGTAATAATTCATAACTTTGAAATCCACAAGTCATTATTACCATACCGAATTCATTAAATAAAATATCCTTATCATATGACTGCATCATAATCATAATCCATTATGAATTCCTATGATCATTATGCTCAGTTGCTATTTCCATCATCTTGAAGTCAACCTTATCATTGACGTGTAAACCAAGTTATACTGGCAGAATCCAAAGGACAAACCCAATTTTTATATGCCCTCTCCTACTAAAATCCTCCATTGCCTTCCCCCAAGTTACTCGCTGAGAAATAATCTTATCATTCCATATGTGTTAGTTTATTAATAGTATTATTTTCATTATTATTTTTCCTTTTCCTTATCTGGGGCATATTTGTTAGTTTTTTCATATTTACATTCTGTCATGTGATACTCTTTATTAGTCGCACCTGTTGTTTCCTTCCCTTCCCTTCCCTTCCCTTACATTTTATTTTGTCATATCTAGTTTTTTCTGCTTATGGATTTCAAGCTGAGGGTTTTAGGAAATAGCCTCTCTACTTCTATGAGGTAGCGGTAAGGACTACGTACAATCCACCCTCCCCAGACCCCACTTGTGGGATTTCACTAGGTATATTGTTGTTGTTGTTGTTTAATCTTATCATTCCAATATTAATCCACTCCATTGGAGATTATTATGAAATCACCAATCATCGTTTAAAATCCTAGAGATACATTTCACCACCTATGTGTTACTCATACCAAAGATCCACCACTAAAATTTTTCTTATCAATGCTTAGCCCAAGTGTTCATAGTAATAAACTAGTTGATTTCTTAAATATGGGTGCAATATCGAATCTCATTGTATGATGATATGATTTAACTAATAACTCTTTAAGTAACTAATATTTGTACTTAACAACTTTTGCTACAATCATCCTTAAACTCGATTTCTTGGTAATCCTCTCAATCAGCATATGAGCTAATTTAGCCTTTCTTCGCCTAAGTGGTGTGCAACTAATACTTTTGCATTTGTTTGCAAAAATGTTCTTCCATCCTCACAGATTATATGAAATCCCTATTGTCTCACAATGTGCCAAGGGATAGATGCCTCAAATAGACCATACTGGTTAATGTTCCCAAAATCTGTGTCAGACACTTTAGTGAAGAATACAATTGTGTGTAGACAAAGCAAACATACCAGCCATACATTCTAGATGTTGTGTCACATTATATTATTTATATGGCACTTTAAAGTCTTCTAAATATTATTTACACATCAATTTAGCTTTGATGAAAGTATATTACATACTTCTTGGATAGTCTTGAATTAGGATTCAAGACACCTGCTCCCATGAGTGTGCCACATCATATAGCAAAGTCCTTGAACTTATCATTATACCAATTAATGGGTAGTTTTAACAAGATCTTTTTCTCAACACTCTAATGCATAAAACACCTGGGAATCTCACATTCATGAAAGACAATAGAACAACTCATCATATGATTAGAGTTGAGAGAGGGTTGGACTACATGATCCATATTGTTTCAAAGAAATGAATTGAAAATCTCATCCAAAATTGAGCTACTATTTCTCTCCTCTATATAAGATTATTGATCAGAACTATGTTTGGTGAATGATATAAAATTCAACCTTGAGTTCATCGGTAGCTTTGTAATACTTTTTTTTCCCAAAAAAAAAATCTTCTACATATAATTCCTCTATACTCAGAGGAAGTTGCTGAAGATTTTTTATTTCCTGATAGTTTGTTATATTGAAATACAGAAGGTGAGAATGTAGGTTGAAGATATTAGGCAAAGAAATAAACTTATTTCTGCTCAGATTCAATTCCAACAAAGAAGTTAAGTTCCTAAGAGCAGCATCTTGGTAATCATATAAATTACATCTACTCTTTTGAACTAAAGTTAGTTGGAATGGTATATGTGGATAAGACACAAAACTTGGCCTCACAGTTAGCAACAGTCATCTTTCATTGCTCAATATTCAGAAACTCATCTCTCTTCTTATAATACTCACAAAAAGGTTAAGCTTAGGATCTAATGCTACATATGTACATCTATACTCTTCACATACTATACTAATTTTAAACTATTAGATAAAGTTAAAAAATGTTAAACCACTAAATTTCATGATACGAAATCAACCTTTACCTCACATTCTATCTAAGTATAGTCTATGTTTGCACTCTCTTTCAGAAGTTAAGTTGTATCTATCTTACGCACTATACCTCTTTACCTAGCTAAGTTCATAACTCTACAAATCTCATGTGATTCTTCTTTTAAAATCATGAACCTAGTTTAGGTCTACCGCCTTATGCCTTCTGCTCTTCTATTTAACACCTATACTTGATTTTTTTATTAACACAATGGCATGTCAACATCGACGTCATTCTTATTTGAGTGGACTCCATGTCATACTAACTAACAACTCTTCCTAAACATTCTATCCCAAAAGTTAGATTATACTTACTACTTTTTAACCAAAACTCATAAGGGACTTGACTTATCACCCTATTCCTTAGCTTATCACCACACGACTCTTCACTACCTACTTTAATAATCTACTATTTCCACTCTCCATGGTTTATATATCTTTCTAACTCTAGGATTATTGTATTATTTATGGTTTACAAAAGCCTCCAATCACTTTCTCTCAGAGCATCAAATACCACTAAATAGTCATAGCCATAACTTAACTACCCTCTTAAGGATAACATCTAACGAATTATTTGGAGAACAGAGTCTGGAAGTACATCATATCTAGCTCTAGCTCAAATGCACGATTCATATAAATAAGAGTGCATTATTTTAAATTGATAAACTTAAGCACGCTTGTGGGCTCCTCTCAAGCTTGATGTCATCTCTTTACTTTCTGAAAACTTTATCTAAAGGTAACTCATTACAATGGACAAGAAAAATATAAGCATCCTCAGATTTAACATCTTTGAAGATCGAAAGTTTCACTTTTAAGAACTTAGCTAATAATCGTGTTGACACTAGCAATCAAGGCATATATTCAAACTAGAGAATATGCTTGTCTCCAAGGACACATCCATATGAGGAGCTATAATAATTGCATGTCTGTCTAGTTCTAACCATTGCGAAAAAGAGGGAAGAAGATCAGATACCAATTGGATTCAAGTAATAGCATGAAGGAAACAAAGAAGGGAGTTTTCCTAGGGTCCTATAGCCTCTCAAAGAAAAGTAAAGGTGTCACCTTACCATTCCGCAAGACTCTACTAGACCTGTCCCTGTGTGATGAGATTATTGAACCTAAAACTTTGATACTAAGTTTGTCACAACCCAAAATGGGTCGTGAGTGGCACCCTCACCTAACCTCCTAAGTGGGAGAACGAATGGTACAAATCCCAACCTGTGTTAGTAGCTCACCTAATGAAAGTAAGAAACAATAAAACTATCATTAGAGTTTATTATATAGTGTTTCCCTAATACCTTAAATTCATCACATCAAGGACATCTAATCTGAAATACTAACTCTAAGAGTAGCAACACTAAAATAGAAAAATATAATAATTTATGTCCAAAACTAAGGATAATGTAACTGATAGAATCAAACATGAGCTAGAAAGTTGGCTCATCCTTAATCTGATATCCCAATGATCGGCTAAAGCTGAGGGCGGGTCAAAGTCAGTGGAACACTCACTGCACTCCACAAAGGAAAAATAAAGAAAAATACAAGTAGAAGTCAGTACGGGCCAAATGTAATGAGTAGGTATCATCAGTCAACTCCAAATAGAAACCAATATATATAAAGTAATATCAGGAAATCTGCTAATATCACTTAACAGTGGCAAGCAAAAACTAACAAATATAAGTAAGTGACAACATAATGAAAAATGTATATAATATATTAACAATACCTAAAAGATACATGAGGACTCAAGCCTCCACACCATGCTTCGTTGGGAGATAGGTTCTTTAAGATTGAGTATATTAAATTATTTTAATATGTTTTTCTTTATTATTATCATGCCAGAACATGGCACTCAATCCATTATATATCATGTTTGAACGTGATATCTGATCCAAATATATCATGTCAAGCTGTGACACCCAATCCAAACCGTGTGAAACAATCCCAAAGACGCCTGAAATAATGATTCAAAAATGTCCATAATCGTAAATTTCATGTATCTCAAATTTCCTGCATGATATCAACAAACTGGCTTCATATTCATGATCAAGAGGCAAACTTTAGTGAGAAATGTGTACAATCCTGATTTCATAGCTACCGTAGTAAAATTTCATTTCACAAAATTTACAAAAAAACAGAGAGGATCTACGCCCCTGACGCAACGTGGCCAGGGCACGGACCTATCTTATTTTGTTGTCAGTTTTCCTATTTTGATCCAAGGCCTTGGGGTCTTAGGCCTAAGCCCTCCTATGCATAAAAACACCTATACTTAGTCATTTTTAACTCCATATCATTCAAGATATTCCCCAAAATCCTCTCTAACACTTAGCCAAATATTTCATCCAAATTCAAGTGTCCCAAACTCATTTCGAATCTCAAGAATTTCATTCAAGCTTCAAGCTCTCATTGAAATCTTCATCAAGGAAATCTCCAAAGTTGAGGTATGTGGGTTTCAACCATTGGGTCCTTCCACCTGTAGTGCTCAACCTTCTTTTTTATGTAAATTACATGTTTTCAAGTTAGTTATCTATGGGTATCTTCTATTATGAAATATGAATATAAACTATGTTGAGGTTTCATAAAATGTTAATTGTTTAAGCATTTTTTGAGCTATGAATCTATGATCTATTATGAGATTTGATAAGGGGTTTTAATGTTTCTTGCATAAGTGTTGGTGGGTTGGCTTATATTGAGTTTTCTTACATGATTTCACTCTTGAATTGCATGATTTTGAACTAGAATTACACACCCACCAAGTGTTTGATAAAATATCTAGTTAAGAAGTCTTGAGCTGTTGATGATCTATTGCATGACCTATGAGTCAAGTGACTTTATGATGATTATGGGAATGTATATATATGTTGAATTCATTGGAAGTGTCTATGATATTGGAAGTTGATCACATTGTTGAGCGGGGTGCCATGCCTCAACCTCCTTGTTGAGAGGGTGACACATATCAATCACCTTGATGAGGGGGTGTCAAGCCTTTCTACCCTTGTTGAGGGGGTGTCAAGACTCAATCACCTTGTCAAAGGGGTGCCAAGCCTCGTGTAACACCCCACACCTTACAATACTAGTACAATTCAAATCAAACATGATGTGGGTTGGTCAAATTAGAGTTAATTTTTAAAAGTGCTTGAATCTCGTGTTAATGGGCTATATGTGTGACTAACGCTTAAGAGGGTCGAGTGTATATATGTTTTGTGTCGAATTGAGGAGATTAAGGCCTTAAATAAAGTAAGAAAATTGAGGTACTTGTAGGACTTAATAAGCTAGCAGGTGAGTCACCTACTTGCTTAGCTTAAATTTGCTAGCTAAACAGAAACAAGGCACGAAGTCGAATTTGTCCAAGTTCGATTATGAATAAAGTTTGTGTTAAGGGTGTAACATTTTCCCATGTTTTAGCATCATAAATGGACTATATGATCAGCCTAAGGAGGATATTAAAAAGGCCCTAAGACATCAGAAGTTCTTGAATATTTTAGGCCCAACCCAAGTGAAGAAGAGAGCTGAAAATAGGCAGCCCAAGTCCAACCAATTTGGAGCCCCAAAAGGCCCAAATGAAAGGAGAAAGGAGTTGCATCACCTACTTGGTGAAATAAGGTTGAGAATGCCTCATTAGGTCGGCCAAAATCACACCTTAAAAAGGGTCAAAGCATCTCCCAAATGTCATTTCTCAACTTGACTACACAAAATAAATCAGATTTGCTCTATAAATTCCCTCTCAACTTTGTGAAGCAGCCAAATGACTTTTCTAGGGTTTTTAAGGAGCCTCTAAACCTTTAATACAAAGTTAAGTAATTATAGTCATGTATTTAGTATCATTTCATCATGAAAAATAAGAAATAGATGCTAGTTATGCTTGCTGAAATTGTTGGACAGCATGTGTGTAGAAAGTTGCTGCACATTTTTCTTTTGTTTTAGTGACTTCTCTATGGTTTTTGGGCTGTATTATGAATAGAATTTGATGTTCTTAACATGTTTTGAGTTATAAACATCACCCTAAGGTTGCTGCCCAGATTTTAGTTTCATTTAACAAGCGTGTTGTATTGGGTTATCTTAAGCATCATGTTGATTGGAACTTGTGGGCTGTTGTATATAAGGCTATTAGCCCACATCCTTCATGGTTTATTAAGTGTTGTTATAAGACTGTTTTAGGTCTATTCATATGTATAAATGTTGCTGGAACAGTTTGGTTAGATTTGGCATAGGTTTGGAGTGGTTGACGTCGAAATGTAGCGAAGGAAGGTAAGGTTATACTGTCCATTTTTAGGTTGTGTGAAATTGTTACATGTTGTGCTTTGTGGGTTGTTATAAGACTTTCAAGAGTCTTAAACAAGATGTATATGACATGTACATGAGAATAGTTGTTCAAAATACGATTATAGGTGAAAAGGTTGAAGAAACGCCTTGACGTCGCTAATTAAATGCTTGTTGCCCGTATGTTGTTTTGTTATGTAATTGGGCTGCCAAGGTGTATCGATTGGTTATTAGTTCTATTTTTATCACCTACTATGTTGTAGATAAGTATTTGGAGGAAGGGAAGGTTATCTCGAGGTAGTAGCAAGGTCATACAACGAGGTATGTAAGGTTACTTGATTTCGTATCACTTGGCATGAAACATAGATCTCTCCTTGGTACATAAAGGCACTTACCAACTCTAACAAAACTATCAACCGTGTCTTCATTCTTTACCATGTGCACATGCTTCCATACATAGTCACTTTCAAATCTCGATGCATGCTTGTATACCAAGTTACATGAGTTCTTATTGCTAGATAAAGTTCAGGAGTTGTTTCATTTCTACACATTTCATTATTTGTGTAACGTACTCTTTTTCATTGTCATGTTATCTTATATGATTATCTACATGTCATATGCTACATATACAGTCCTACAGTTCTAATATTGTGACCACCAAAAAAATTATCTCAAACGTAATTGAAGGATACAGTATATAGTTTTTGATAGGTGGTAGCCCGAGGGGTGGAAGTAACACCTAGCCAGGGACAATCCTATCATGAGGGGTATCCCGAGGAGTTAAGGAACAACCTAGCCAGGGACAAACCAGATACAGTTCACCAATGATCAGTTGGTCATTTGTTTTACAGTTGTGCAGAGATTTTACAATAAATGTAAAGTAAAATAAAGAACATAAAGTATCTGATCCCACAGTATAACTAAAGGTTGTCTATTATGTTACACCAGTGTACAGTTTCATTTGAGTTGTTACTTGATATATAGTATATCCTACCTTACATACTCAGTACATTATCTCGTACTGACATCCCTTATGGGGGACCTGCATTTCATGCTACAGGTACAGGCTAATAGATCTCCCCAGTAGGAGTACAGGACATTCAGCTATGGTTACCAAGCTCTAGGTTGCTTCGGGGCTTTGTGTATGTCTAGAGCTTATATGTTTATATTGTACAGCTAGTTGAGGCGGGACCTATCCCGACCCTTATCAAATGTTTTTCTCTTATCTAGAGGCTTTGTAGACTATGTAAAGTAAAGTATGGTCATGTCTCATACTTTAAATACCATGGCCCCAACGGCCTAGTCATATGCATTTCCTTTTGGCTTGTTATCACTGTTTATCTTCTTAAAGGCATGTCAAATGTAGAAACCCCTTATAATATGTATAGAAAGCGCATAGATACATGTTGGTTCTCCCGAGTCTCATTGGCAACCGGTGCCAGTCCACCCTAATGGGACTTTGGAGCATGATAGAAGTGATATCAGAGCGGGTCATCCTAGGGAGTCTACAAAGTCATGTCTATGTAGAATTATTTTTATCGATGTATTGTGCACCACATTTATAAGCAGGAGGTTATGTGGCATTTAGGAGTTGTTACTTTCTTTCCACTCTTTAGATCGTGCCATAAAGTCAAGTGTAATAGGTGCATTATGTCTAATTTCTAAATTGTTTTGTACATCAAGTATGCCAGAAACAAGGCAGAATAAAGGTAAAGGTAAAGGAATATAAGTGGTGGTTGGTCTACCCATCCAGGTGAGACAACAAGATAAGGTTCGAGAGGAGTCTTTATCACAGACATCTCCAACTCCTCCAGTTCCTGATGAACCCGAGAGTAGTGAAATTCCTCCAGAATGACCTATTGATGCTACCGTGCTAGATCTGAGAAATACGGTCCAATTATTGACCCATATAGTTGCTGGTCAAGGTCAAAGGCAGGAAGGTCCAGTTATGGGTACAGGTGTTACAAATAGGGCAGCTGGCACGAGGATACGTGATTTTCTTAATTTGGACCCTCCATTCTTCACTGTGTTAGATCCCAATGAAGAACCCCAGGATTTTATTAACCAGATTCAGCGTACTTTAGATATTATGCACGTGAGTGGTAGAGAAGTTGTTGAGTTAGCGACCTATAGGCTGAAGGGTGTGGCTATATTGTGGTATGAAGCTTGGAAACAATCTAATTGTATAGATGCACCTCCAACTACCTGGAAAGAGTTCAAAGAGGCATTTCTTGACCATTACTTGCCATTAGAGATCCGAGAGGCCCATGCAGATCAGCTTCTGAATCTCCACCAAAGGAATATGAGTGTGAGGGAGTATAGCCTTCAACTTAATTCCCGGGAAAGGTATGCTCCTAATATAGTTGCTACAATGGCAGATAGAGTTCATCGATATATAGATAGGTTGGACATGTATCTGGTCAGAGACTGCACTATTGTTTCCTTGAACAAAGATATGGACATAGCAAGAATGCAGACTTTTGCTCAGAAATAGGAGGACCAAAGACAGAGGAGAAGGACACAAGAGTTGGAAAGGGGGCAGGCTAAAGGAACCAGATCTACAGGCCAGTTTACACCACCCCAAGGTGAGCTTAGGCCTTGGTTTTCTACCAAAACACTTAGGCCATCATCCACCTACTCTACAGCCAGTAACCCACCACAACTTCAAGGGTCTAGAAGTAATCAGTTCGGTCAATGGGGTGAAGGGCAAGGTTCCTGGAAAACGGGTTATTCGGCAGGCCAACCAATGACTCCTAGGCAGCCCTGTAAATAGTGTGGAAAGAGTCATCCGGGTATATGTCGTGTTGGAACAGATGTTTGTTATTGGTGTGGTGTGCCAGGGCACATGATAAGAATTGCCCGAGGAGACGTATGGGGTGGTATGGCACAATCTACTGGGTTATCTGCTGCATCGTCATCATCAGTTTCTCTAGAAGGTAGGGCTCAGCAAGCACCTATGGGCCATGGTAGAGGTGTTAGAGGGGTAGTTAGCTCTAGCGGGGTCCAGACTCGCACTTATGCACTGGGGAGTCGGTAGAATTTGGAAGCCTCACCTAATGTGGTCACAGGTACATTTTTCATCTTTTCACATAAGGTATATGCATTTATTGACCCTGGATCTACAGTATCATACATTACTCCACTAATTGCTAGGAAGCTTAAGAGAACGCCTAAATTATTGAACAAACCATTTGAAGTGTCTACACCAACTGGTGAATCTATTATGGCTAGAAGGGTTTATTATGACTCATTGGCTGACCTTATTGAACTAGAAATGGTGGAATTTGATGTTATAATGGGCATGGACTGGTTAGCTTCATGTTATACCACTGTAGATTGCCGAACTAAGACATTGTACTTCCACTTTCCAAATGAGGTAGTTATCGAATGGGAAGGCAATGTTGGGGCATCAAAGGGGAAGTTTATCTCATACTTTAAGGCCAAAAAGTTGATATCTAAGTGGTATATAAGTTATTTAGCTAGAGTAAGGGATATGGAGACAGAATCATCAACTCCTCAGTCAGTTCCAGTAGCAAAATGAATTTGTCGATGTGTTCCCTGAAGAACTCCCAGGCTTACATCCTGAACGAGAAATAGATATTGGTATTGACTTACTTCCAGGCACTCAACTTATTTTTATCCCCCCATATAGAATGGCTCCACAAGAATTGCAGGAATTAAAAGAGCAGTTGAAAGATTTATTGGATAAAGGTTTTATAAGACCTAGTATGTCCCCTTAGGGTGCATCAGTGTTATTTGTACGCAAAAAGGATGGCACCTTGAGGATGTGTATCGACTATTGACAATTGAATAAGGTGACAATTAAGAATAAATATGCCCTCCCCAAGATTGATGATTTATTTGATCAGTTACAGGGTACCAAATGCTTTTCAAAAATTGATTTGAGATCAGGTTATCACCAAGTGAGGGTGAAGGAGCAAGATATACCCAAGACAGCTTTCAGAACGCGCTATGGTCACATTAAATTTCTTGTTATGTCATTTGGGCTAACGAATGCACTAGCAATTTTTATGGACCTGATAAACAGGGTATTCAAGCCATTCTTAGATGTGTTTGTGATAGTGTTTATAGATGACATTATGGTATATTCAAGATCAAAAGAGGACCACGCAGATTGCTTGTGACAGGTGTTACAGGTTCTTCATGATCGACAGTTGTATGCCAAGTTTTCTAAATCTGAATTTTGGCTATAATCAGTGGCATTCTTGGGTCATATTGTGTCTGATGAGGGAATAAGGGTTAATTCACAAAAGATAGAAGTTGTGAAAGATTGGCCAAGACCAACAACACCCACGGAAGATCGGAGCTTCCTAGGCATGGCAGGTTATTACAGGAGGTTTGTTGAAGGGTTTTCCTCTATTTCTGCACCTCTAACAAAGCTGACACATAAGGAAAAAAAGTTCCAATGGAATGATGCATGTGAAAGGAGTTTCCAGGAGTTGAAAAATAAGCTAACTTCTACACTTGTGCTAGTACTTCCAAAAGGCACTGAGGGGTATGCAGTATATTGCCATGCTTCAGGAGTTGTCTTAGGGTATGTATTAACACATCATGGTAAGGTAATTGGTTATGCATCCATACAGCTATGACCACATGAGAAAAACTATCCAACACATGATCTTGAGCTGGCAGCAGTTGTGTTTGCTCTGAAAATATGGCGCCACTATTTGTATGGGGTCCAAGTTGACATATATACTGATCATAAGAGCCTGCAATACATCTTTAAGAAGAAAGAACTGAACTTAAGACAGTGGAGATGGCTAGAGCTAATAAAGGATTACGACGTTGATGTACTATACCATTCGGGGAAGGCAAATGTATGCTCTGAGTCGTAAGGCAATCATGAATACCAGTGATCAAGCTATGGTAAGACAAGGATTGATTAGGGATCTACGTCAGCTAGCCAATTTGAGGGTTCGCCTTCTTGAAACTCCAAAGGCAGGGGTTATTCTACATAATGTTGCAGAGTCTTCATTGGTAATAGAGGTGAAAGAAAAATAGCTTGAGGATCCTGTTCTATGACAGCTTAAGGAAAAGGTGAGTCAGGGTACAATAAAAGACTTTGACCTTGCACAAAATGGAGTACTTTACTACCGAAATAGATTATGTGTGCCTGATATTAATGGGTTAAGAAAGAGGACAATGGAAGAAGCCCATCATTCCTGATATTCCATCCACCCAGGATCAACTAAGAAGTACCATGTCCTGAAGGGAATGTTTTGGTGGGGAGGCATGAAGAAGGACTTTGCAAAATTTGTAGCTCAATTTCCAAACTGCCAACAGGTGAAAGTAGAACACCAAAAGCTAGGAGGGTATATGCAATGTATAGAACTTCCAACATAGAAGTGGGATATGATCAATATGGATTTTGTTACAGGTTTGTCTCGCTCATCTCAAAAGTTTGATTCCATATGGATAATAGTTGATAGACTCACAAAGTTAGCACACTTCTTGCCAGTCAAGAATGATTATACAGCTAAAGAATATGCCAAGCTATACCTCAAAGAGATAGTTAGGCTATATGGAGTCCCAATCTCCATTATATCTGATCGAGGGGCTCAATTCACTGCAAAGTTTTGGAAGTCCTTCCAAAGGAGCTTGGGGTCACAAGTGAATTTGAGTACAGCTTTCCACTACCAAACAGACGGTCAAGCTGAACGCACTATTCAGACACTTGAAGATATGTTGCGAGCTTATGCATTGGACTTTAAAGGTAGTTAGGTGGACCGTTTGCCACTTATTGAGTTTACCTATAACAATAGCTACCACGCGAGTATCAAGATGGCACCTTATGAAGCTTTGTATGGAAGGAAATGTAGATCACCAATTGGATGGTTTGAAGTGGGTGAAACCACCTTACTTAGGCCAGATCTAGTACAACAAGCCATGAAAAAAGTTAAGGTAATACAGCAGCGACTAGAAATACCCCAAAGTCATCACAAATCATGTGCAGATACCAGAAGAAGAGGACTGGAATTTTTAGTAGATGATTGGGTATGTCTAAAGGTATCTCTAATGAAAGGGATTATGAGATTTGGTAAGAAAGGATACTGAGCCCATATTACATAGGGCCATATCAAATTATTAAGAAGTTCGGGCAGGTTGCATTTGAACTAGAGCTACCCCAAGAGCTTTTAATGGTTCATCCAGTTTTACATGTCTCAATGCTTCGAAAATACATAGGTGACCCATCCAGTATCACACCTATTGAGGATATGCAGGTTACAGAAGATCTCACCTATGAAGAGGTACCGGTTGCTATTCTAGATCGTCAAGTTAAAAGGCTAATGAATAAAGAAATAGCTTCAGTAAAAGTACTTTAGAGGAACCAGCAAGCAGAAGAAATAACATGGGAAGCTGAGGACGCGATGAAATCGAAATATCCTCACTTATTTGAAGATAAAGAGGAAGTCCAATGTGCAGAATTGGGACACTAATAGGTACGTGTGATTGAATACTTAATGTGTTGTCAAAAATTTGTGTAAGTAAAGGTTTAAACTTGGTTAAGCTTTCCAATTGTACAAACATTCAAGGACAAATGTTCCTAAGGGGGGAGGATGTAACACCCCACACCTTATAATACTAGTACAATTCAAATGAAACATGACGTGGATTGGTCAAATTAGCGCTAATTTTTAAAAGTGCATGAATCTCGTGTTAATGGGCTATATGTGCGACTAACGCTTAAGAGGGTCAAATGTATACATGTTTTGTGTCGAATTGAGGAGATTATGGCCTTAAATGATATGAGAGAATTGAGGTGCTTGTAGTACTTAATAAGCTAGCAGGTGAGTCACCTACTTGCTTAGTTTAAATTTGCTAGCTAAATGGAAACGAGCCACAACGTCGAATTTATCCAAGTTCGATTATGAATAAAGTCCGTGTTAAGGGTGTAACTTTGGCCCATGTTTTAGTATCATAAATGGACTATATGATCATCCCAAGGAGGATATTGAAAGGGCCCTATGACATCACAAGTTCTTGGATACTTTAGGCCCAACTCAAGTGAAGAAGAATGCTAAAGAATAGGCAGCCCAAGTCTAACCAATTTGGAGCCCCAAAAGGCCCAAATGAAAGGAGAAAGTAGCTGTATCACCTACTTAATTAAATAAGGCTGAGAATGCCTCATTAGGTCGGCCAAAATCACACCTTAAAAAGGGTCAAAGAAGCTCCCAAAAGTCATTTCTCAACTTGACTACACCAAAAAAATCAGATTGCTCTCTAAATTTCCTCTCAACTTTGTGAAGCAGCCAAACGACTTTTCTAGGGTTATTAAGGAGCATCTAAACCTTGAAGACAAAGGTAAGTAATTATAGTTGTGTATTTAGTATAGTTCCATCATGAAAACTAAGAAACAGATGCTAGTTATGCTTGCTAAAATTGTTGGACAGCATGTGTGTAGAAAGTTGTTGCACATTTTTCTTTTGTTTTAGTGACTTCTCTATGGTTTGTGGACTGTATTATGAAGAGAATTTGATGTTATTAACATGGTTTGAGTTATAAATATCACCCTAAGGTTTCTACCCTGATTTTGGTTTCATTTAATAAGCGCATTTAATTAGGTTATCTTAAGCATCATGTTGATTGGAACTTGCGGGCTGTTGTATATAAGGCTATTAGCCCACGTCCTTCATGACTTCTTAAGTGATGTTATAAGTCTATTTTAGGTCTGTTTGTATGTGTAAATGTTGCTGGAATAGTTTGGTTAGATTTAGAATAGGTTTGGAGTGGTCGACGTCGAAATGTATCGAAGGAAGGTAACGTTATGCTATGCATTTTTAGGTTGTGTGAAATTATTACATGTTGTGCTTTGTGGGCTGTTATAAGACTGTCAAGAGTCTTAAAAAAAATGTATATGACATGTACATGAGAATGGTTGTTCGAAAATACGGTTATAGGTGAAAAGGTTGAAGAAACGCCTTGACG
>JAOTQR010076849.1:0-12686 GCA_025774065.1 Solanum ossicruentum
TCACGACCAAAAACTCAAAGTTTTAAGAAATACAAGACAATAGGAAAAGAAATAGAACCTAACAGTAAACCATGTAATCGGAAATCAGAGAAATTAGTAAAAGATACCAACTTTTATCAAGTTAAAACTTGATTGACGCACAAAATGCAAGATGCTATCAAGTATTGGAACCAAATGAATTCAACTTCATTAAGTTGCTATATTCCTATTTAAAACAACCTCATGTAACCTCACATTAACAAACTAAGAAGTGAATCCAACAGAACAACGACACACTCAAGCTTGAACTTTAACAGCTACCAGTTAACAAATAGGAGAAAACAAACCCAACAAAAAGTTAAAATCAGAGGAATTAAAAGCCAGTACACAAATACAATATGTAGACTATATCATGCTATTGAACTTATTAAGACCTTATGAGTAATAAAAAAGAAACTGATACTAAATCTCTTTAATGTTCTTACTTGAAACGAAACGCACATGAATAAGCCAGGCAAACCAAAACACAAGAGTGGAACCAAACAAAACAAAGAGAAAACGACCAGACTAAAACTGAAAGTATCAAATTCAAAAATGATGAAACACATTTCAACTCTTAAGTCTAAGAATAGAATCAGAGACTAAACTGCTAAACCGAGACAGAAATAAATATGAATTCTTTACAGTAAATACTCACCATTTGAAGCTATTTCAGCAAAAACTATGACTCGCATCGAAGAGCTAATTTTTAAATCATGAAGTGGTAAAGCTGCATCATTTTAAACCTTTCAAACCAACTACAACCTAGTACGATCAATAACAACAACCCACAATATCGGCTTATCACAACAGGGGTTCCCAGTCAACAAACAAAGTGCAAACAAAAGATTTTGATATAACTTCAATATTCACATTCGAATACAGTGTGTGAGATTTGATGAGGTGAAGAAGAACGAGACGAGAGCGTTACAATAGCTCAATGAACTAGAATTATCAACAAACTAACAAGATTTGAACATTATAGCATGTTTTGAAAAGCAAGATCATTTTGACATTAGCCTTGACAACTTAAAAGTGAACAAAATGATAACAACAACACCCTTAACATTACAAGTATTATGCTCAACAAGACCAAGAACTAGAAGCAGAACAAAAAGCATTAACCAGCCAAACAAACACAAAATCAAGTCCAAAACAACATGGCAGTACCAGAACTCAAAAACCATCGAAAATCCAGCCATGTACGAAGACAAACCAACATAATCAAATAAACAAGTTGATTGAAAGAAAGTACCTTCCTGAGCGCAGGAACTGGGAATGCAGACTGGAACGAAGACTTTTCCACCAACAGAAATCGATTGTGTTCCTGAACACCGAGAACCAAACCTTTTGGCTTCAATGTTTGCCGATGAAAACTCAAAAAGGTGTATATAGAAGAAATTGCAATAGGGTTCTTTTTTTGATTCCAAACCGCTCCCCCCAAAACAAAGAAGAAGAAGAGATTATATAGCCCAAAAGTAGGGCAAGAATGAGAGGAAAAACGCATGGAAAATTGGGAGTCGATCTAGGGAAATTGGAGCTTTCGAATTCAAAATTCAAAAATGGGTAGGGTCGGTTCCTGCTTTTAACTCCTAAATCTACGGCTTTTGAAGATAAAACGAAGATGCGTGGGGAAAAAGGATGGAGAAACGTGATTTGTTAGAGGAAACGTTGGGGAGTTGTGTTAGGACCGCGCGTACCCACAACCCAACCCCCCATTAGTATGATATTGTTCGCTTTGGGTCAAGCCCTCACGGATTTGTTTTTGGGCATCTCCCAAAAAGCCTCATATTAATGGATTGGGTTGAACCTATTTAAATAGGTTCATTTTCTTCTCTTCCACCGATGTGAGAGGAGTTTGCATCCCAACAAACCTCCCCTTAAACTCTGACCACATAATATCGTGACCTTCCCTCCAATGATTATTGGTTCAGATCTGAACCCATCTTGTACCGCCGCAACAATCTGCGGGACACGTTGCCCGACCATCCTGTCGGGAAGAGTTTCGATACAAGGCATTACCGCAGACCTCCACATCGCTAGGATACACGATCTGATCCGTCAAATCATCTTGCACCGCCGTTATTGCCCAACAAAACATGCCGCCTGTACAATCACATGACAGAAAGACTTTCGATACAAGGCACCCATGCAAATCTTTGGTCCTAATGCTACACCGGTGACTCTGCACGCGTCGGTCCATCACTCCTGCCCTCCGATTCTAGGCTCTGATACCACTTATAGGGACTGCGCGCACCCTCACCCCAACCCTATATTAGTATGAAATTATCCGCTTTGGGTCAAGCCCTCACGAATTTATTTTTGGACATCTCCCAAAAAGGCTCATACTAATAGATTGGATTGAACCTATTTAAATAGGTTCATTTTCTTTTCTTCCACCGATGTGGGAGAAATTTGCATCCCATCAAGTTGTTGGTGTCTGGTTTTGGTTTTGTCCGACGAGGAAGAAGAAGAAATAGTGAGGTCCACGCGAAGAAGGAAAGGGGAAAAGGAAAGGAGAAGGGGTTGGGGACGCATGTGTGCGTACGTGTGTGTGTTGTGTGGGTATTGTATGTATATGCAGTTGAAAAAGGAGTATTGGGTCAGGTCAGGGACATTTGGGCTGGTTTTTATGGATTTTGGTTTGGGCCTGGTCCAGAATTGGAGTAAAAGGGAGCCGAAAATGGGTTTTAAAGGATAAGATTTTAAATTGAGAAATTAGCCATTTGAAATTGCAAATATGACTAATTAGAATGTAATCAAATCAAATTCAATTTATTAATTTGACTACAAAACGAATTGATATAAATTAATTGAAGAGCTTTTAATATAAACAACTTGAAATAATTAAACTAATTATAAAATAATAATTCATAAATAAAGTAAAATAAATTTATTTGAGAAAAATACTTTTTTTTTTGCATTTTTGAAAGCTAATAATATCAAATTTTTAATATTAAACACTCAATGATTGATTTATACTGTGGAGGGTAAAAATTGAATGTCAACAACTACAGTTGGAGATTGATCGTCTTAAGTCCTCTAGAAAAGAGAAAAATGTCATAAGCTAATATGATCTGGAAGAAAATGTTAAGAAGCTAGGAGAAGAGCTAGGCAACATGAGACTAAGAATGAGGTTCTCTTGAAAGAACTCGACCAGACCAAAGCTAAATTAGAGCACACTATGAAGTGGACTAAGTCCTCTGCTATGCTCGATGATATACAGCATGGTCAGTGCACCATCAAGTATGGGATTGGGTTCAAAATCAAGGAATCCAAGAATCAGGTAATAGATTATGGTGTTCTGTGCACCTTGTGTGGGATATCCAGATATTTGAGAGAGAATTGCAATTAAAATGCCAAAACCCTCAACAGTAACATCTCATACATTAATAGAAACCATGAAAGGGGTAATCCAAAAAGGGAAACAGGACAAAGGTACTCTCGTAGTTAAAATAAAAATAGGACAGGCAGAAGATACCCTAATAGAACTAACAGGAATCAGTCAGGTAGAAGGTATCCCCGCAGGTTTAGTTGGTTTGATAATGAAGAAAGATACTCCCATAGAACCAACAGGAACCGATTAGGCAGAAGATACCCTCCTATATCTAACTGGTTTAGTGGTGAAGGTAGATACATTACCAAAATCACCAAAGCTAGAAGAACTAACAGGGATCTTCCTTCCTGGGCAAAGGGGATCTCATTCTCCCATTTTTACAATCACAAGGGACCCAAGTGGATTTGGGTACCCAAATCTCACCTCTATTAATTGTGCAGGTACCAGTAGAAGGAAAACGGAAGCAGTGGTAATGGATAGCTCCAGGCACATGACAGGTGACAAATGCAACTTCCTTATATAGAGTGACTTCCAAAACGAAAACGTAAGCTTCGGAAATAGAAAACAAGGTGAAATTAAAGACATTGGAAAGGTGGGACCATCTATGTCCTAATGCATTGAAAATGTGTACTACGTGGAGGGTTTGAAACATAACTTCCTAAGTGTCTCTCAAATGTGTGACAAAGGAAATGATGTATTATTTGCTGCATCAGAATGCAAGGTGACAAATGCAACATCCAAGAGGCTAATCCTGACGGGGAAGAGACACCAAAAATATGTATAAGGTAGATATCAATGGTCCATTTCAACTAGAGATGAAGTGTTTGAGCGCCATGAGTGATGCATTTTCACTATGACACAAAAGGCTAGCACATGCCAGTTTCTCTACAATCAATAAATTAATCCTCAAGGAACTGGTTCTGGGACTGCCTGAAGGAAAAATCAATTAAGATCAAGTATGTAGAGCATGTGCTCAGGGTAAGCACGTCAGGAGCAGCTTTCAACTGGTAGGATTGGTCAACACTAATGGACCTTTAGAACTGGTTCATACAGATCTCTGCAGGCCCATGAGAGTACTAAGCAGATATGGTAATAGGTACATTTTTGTTCTTGTAGATGATTACTCAGGATTCACTTGGACCATCTTTATAAAATCCAAAGAGGAAACACTTGACGTGTTTGTTGTATATGCTAAAATGGTCCAAAAGAATTTGAATTGCCATTTGAAGAGCTTGAGAACAGACCATGGTACAGATTTTGAGAACTCCAAGCTCTTCACATTCTGTATTGAAAATGGAGTGACTCACAACTTCTCTGCCCCGAGAACTCCTCAGCAAAATGGGGTTGTGGAAAGAAAGAATAGAACTTCGGAAGATATAGTTGGAATCATGTTAATAGCTAGTGATCTTCCATAAGGTTTCTGGGTTGAGGCTGTGAACACCACCTGTTACCTCATTAACAGATGCATGATCAGACTCATCTTGAACAAGATCCCCTGTGAATTACTTAAAGGCAGAAAACCAAACATAACACATCTTTGTTCCTTTGGTTGTGTTTGCTATGTACACAACAATGTAAAGGAGGCTCTGGGAAAGTTTGACACCAAAAGTGATAAGGGAATATTCATTGGGCACTCTTCCCACGGCAAAGCGTACAAAGTGTATAATAAAAGAATCAGATGTGTAGAAAAAAGTGCACATGATATATATTTGATGAGGCCAATTAAGGGGTCGAGTAAGTTTTACAAGAATAGGTACATAGAAAGGACATATTGACAGTCGAAGAAAGTTAGATGATAAGGACAAAGGACAAATTGACAGTCGAAGAAAGTTAGATGATAAGGACAATAGGGAGCAAGGAAGTGGACCAAGACCATTGACTCAAGGTGATGGGGAGAGAGTGGTGTCACCTCTTATAACATTCACTCCTCAGAGTGGAGACAGTTCATTAGGGATTCCTCACCCAATTAAACCTGGTCCCTCTGATATAACCGAAACCAGTTCTGTGTCTGACGATGCAAGACCCAATAGGAAACACAAGAGATCCTATCCTCTTGACAATTTGCTAACCCCTCTCGACTCAGGAATGTCCACTAAATCAAAGCTCAGAAATATATGTGCCTTCTCTGCATACGTATCTCTGGTTGAACCAAAAAATGTCAAAGAAATATTGCTTGATGAAGATTGGATAACTGCTATGTAGGAAGAATTTCTACAGTTTGAGCGCAGCATGGTGTGGCACCTGGTTCCCCCGTCTGAATAACGAATTATCATTGGAACGAAATGGGTTTTCCAAAATAAGCTGGATGAACAAGGAATGGTCACCAAGAATAAGGCTCAGACTAGTGGTGCAAGGGTATAATCAAGAGAAGGGTATAGACTATGATGAGACTTTTGCTCCTGTTGCTGGCATTGAAGCCATTCGAATGCTCATAGCTTTTGCAGCTCACATGGAATTCAAGCTATATCAAATGGATGTCAAAAGTGCTTTCCTCAATGGGTATCTGCAGGAATAAGTGTACGTCAGACAACCCCTGGCTTTGAGAGCCATGAGCATCCTGACTATGTGTACAAACTTGACAAAGCTCTCTATAGACTGAAACAGGCTCCTAGAGCTTGGTATGACCAGCTGTATAGCTTTCTACTAAATCATGGGTACTCAACAGAAAGAATTAATAAGACCTTATTCTTAAAGAAAAAGGGTTCACATGTACTTATTGTTCAAGTCTATGTCGATGACATCATCTTTGGAGGAATAGAAGCATCCCTAGGGGAAGAATTTGCAGAACTCATGAGGAGCGAGTTCGAGATGAGTATGGTGGGAGAACTTAGTTTCTTCTTAGGACTCCAGATACATCAGGGGCAGGTAGGTACATGCATTCATCAACAGAAATACATTAAGGAGCTCATCACTAAGTTCGGGATGCAGGATGCCAAAGCAAGTGATACCCCCATGGCCACCACTACAAGGCTTGATAAGGATGAAGCAGGGTGGCAGTGGATGAAACCAAGTACAGAGGCATGATCGAATCACATCTATACTTAACTGCTATTAGACCAAATATCGTTTTCAGTTGTGAGGATGTCTGTAAGATTTTAGGCAAAGTCCAAGGAATCCCACCTCAAAGCTGTCAAATGGATTCTATGCTACGTAAAAGGTTCCCTGGACTTGGTTCACTGGTACCCTGTTGGGTCCTACTCCGATCTTATTGATTTTGTTGATGCTGATTATGCAGGCTATTTTGTAGACAGAAAGAGCATCTCAAGAATTGCACACTTCTTGGGTTCATGTCTTGTCTCATGGGCTACTAAGAAATAAAACTTAGTTGCCTTGTCAAAAGCTGAAGCTGAATATGTTGTTGCAGTCTCCTGCTATCCTTAACTCCTATAGATCAAATAGTAGCTTGCAGACTTTGGGATCCAAGTAGAATGCATTCCGATCATGTGTGACAACACGAATGCTATGAATATAGCGAAGAACCTGGTTCAGCTCAAGCGTACCAAACATATTGATGTGAGGCATCAATTTTTACGGGATAACGTGGAGAAAGGACTCATTGAAATGGTTTTTTGTAAAATCGAGGACCAGGTTGCTGAAATATTCACCAAAGCCCTAAGTAAGGAGCAGTTTGAGCAAGGAGCAGTTTGAGCCATCATATATCACCCGTGTGCTCCACAAACCCTCATTTTTCAACCTTGCAAAACCCTTCCACAAGAAAACTCCCAAATGGCATCTCTCGTCGATACTCCGACACTGACTCTAGTGTCACTACCCCCGCACCACCGCAGGATTTCTCACTGGAGGAACTATACTCATCAGCCTCCATCCACAATCAGTCTCCACTACCATCCCCACCACCGGCCACTACATCTGAACCCCATCGTTTTTCCCCCTTCATCGTCCCTGAACTTGCCCTACTATTAACCATGTCCTTCTCTGTCCAAACCCTATCAGACGGTTGTCGACCTACCTATTCCTGATCCCACACCCTCTGGTCGACGCCTTATTGACAAGCCCTCATCTTCCACCACTGACACACCCCAGTTTGAGTCGTTTCGCCTCTACACAGTTCCCTATTGCCCTCTATCACCCCTTTTTCCACGGCGACACTGTTTGCACCCGAGCCTAGTGATTCTCAAGATGGCATTCCCTTGGCTCAAGTCTATCGCAATATCCTTCGCCGTCCGACCCCCTCATTGTCGTCACCCCGGCCCTCTGCTCCTCATTCTCGTGGTCTACTTAATAGGAGCAAAAAGCGTGTGCTAAACACTATTGGTCCATCGTCCAATCGAAAGAAGACTCGTCCTGGTAAGGCTGCTAACTCTCTCTCTTCTCATATTTGTGTTCCCTCCTCACCTGAAGAGACTACTACACCAGCCTTCCTCACCTGAAGAGACTACTACACCAGGTTCCCTATTTGTTCCCCTTGCCCCATCTCGTGTAAAGAATCATGTTTAAAACTGAAACAAATTAGGCAAGGAAGTTTATTTTGACTTTAAGGGTATGCTTAGGGGAAGGGTTATCCATCTTGAGGTGCGCGACTATCTTGTGGTGGCGCAATTTTGTGCCAAATTGTCCTCTTAGGGTTGGTTCAATCTCTTCTTTGACACTGGATCACCAGTTTATGAGGCTGAGGTTGTTGAGTTCTATACTAATCTGACGTTTGTGGAGTAGGATGTGGCTACCTCGAAAGTGCGGGGTTGATATATTGAGGTTCGCCTTGGGGAGATCTTGCATATTCCTTCTGTGGGGCTAGCAGAGTACATTTAGTTGGAGGACACAGGGTGTGTGTTAACCTCAAAATTCAATGAGGGAAGGGTTACTGATGTTCCTTGCAAAGAGAATAAGGCGGAGATGCCTCCATTCTTAAAGCTGTTGTTCGAAGTGGTGTATAAAGGGATATTTCCCCTGGGTGAGTGTAGGCACGAGGCCATATTTCCCGATATGGGAATCGCACGTGTCATCTATCTTCAGGAGCTTGTGGACTGGCCAACCTTGATTCTGCTGCACATGGCGCGGATTGCTGACCCTGTGGAGGGACCCCATCAACTGGCCTATGGTAACCTGTTAACCCATGTCTTCAGGGCTTTTAGGTTCCCCTTGGCACTGGGAGGGCGTTGACTAAAAAGGACATGATAGATCACCAAATGGCCCTCGAGTGTAAGTGTGTCCCTCCTGTTGTTATTGTTGTTGCACCTGTTCCACCAAAGTCTACTAGCACTATTACTCAGCTTATGAAAGAACTTCATGAAGCTTGGGCTGATTGGGCTCGTCTTCAGGCCATGGTTAATGAATGATCTTCAGGCTGAGGTAGCTCGCCTTAGGATCGATTTTTTCAGCAGCAGGTAGATCATAATGAGCTAGTGGATTCCCTTTTCAAGCTCCTAGGCACAGGGCCTTCCTTCCTCCGCCTTAGCCATTATTAAACCTTTGTTGTCCCTTTTTTTACTCTGTTATAGACAATTTTTTTTGGGTTGTATAATTTTTTTTGTGGATGCTTATGCGAGCGCTAGGCTTGCTTGATATTTTTGGCTGTGGATATGTGGTTCTTCCTTATTATGTTGCGTTGCTTTGTGTTATATAGATAACTAATATCCTCAGTTTTAGTGCATTTGTGTTTACTGTTGTTTCCGGTTTCTGGTCTGCTAATGTTGTTGTTAATTGACTTGTGCTACTGTTTGTTATTTTTTGTGATGTCAAAAGGGGAAGTTATGCTTTGAATGGTCTTATGTATGCATATAGGTTTGCCATTATCAAAAAGGGGGAATTTGTTAGAATCTTTTGCAGGTATGACTATACTATTTTGATGATAACAAATGGAGCTAACAATAGTATAATGAGTAACCAGGTTCAGCATATGTGCATCAATGAAGACATGTAGAGTCCTAGTTGGAATCAGAGTGCTATTTATGGAAACAGAATCCGTACGCGATACGGTGAAGGTAGCAGCTTCGGAAAATGACTCATTTATGAAAAAGAATGGCGTGTCCTACTAAAAAAAAGTCCTATATGGAAGTTCTCTAGGGTTCAATATAAATACATTCATCAACCCTAGAAGACACAACTTCTACAATCTGAAATCGGCGAGAGCATTCAACAAAAGCAAGGGCACTTGATGTGGTACTTAAACAAGATCTAGAATTAGGTTTTCTTGATTGTTCAAGTTTGTTTGACAATCTTCTTAGAGTCTATTTTTAGTCAAAAAAATTGCAAGAAGTTGTTTTGTTTTTCCTCGTGAGAGTTGTTGCTTGAAAGTGAGTTTGACCCTCAATAGTTGAGTGTGTTACAAGAGTTATAAGTTGAACATTGTTCGTTTGAAGTTAGTAAAGTTGTTGAAATCCTACGAGTGTAGGTAGTGGTTATTTCTTCCTTGAGCAAGGAGTTTTTCCACTATAAGTTATTTGCCCTCCGTTACTATTTTAGCAAACTCGTTGGTACTGTTTATTGAACCTGGTTCACTAGAAGTTTAAGGGCACTAATCCTTTCAGGCCGCTTAGTCTAAAGATTTAAGGGTTGGTTGGTCCAAAATTTCAATCATATTTAGAAGGGATAATTATAGAGGAACTTACATAAATAGCTATATTTTATGAGTTACGATATTTGTCTAGTACATTTATTATTTACCTTTAATAGCTACAAGTTATATGGAAAAAGATATAAAAATACGACAATTAATTTAGTATATTAGGATTAGTTTATACGATACATATTATTAAGGTAAGTATGTAAACATTTTTTTTAAATGGTAACAGTAAAATTACATTAATGGTTGTCCCAATTAGAATTGTCAAACTTCCCTTAATTGTATTAAACATGAAAAACAACAAAAAATGATCATTTAGAAAGTTTTATTCTAAATTCCTCTTCATCGGGTCTCTTTTCCAGTAACCACAATTGTTTATCGTTGATACAGAGGTAGTATCAAGTTTAGATTTTCAGAGTCTATTAATTTATTGTATCAATTGATCTATATTCTATTAACGTCAAAATGTTCTTTTTTTTTTGAAAATATGGACTAGAAAATGTGAACCATAACAATTTTAATCAGGCAATCGGGGGAATGGAATGAAGCCAATTGCTTCATCGAATACAGCGTAGATTGCATTGTGCTGAGAGAATATGCTTCATATGATGATTTGATCAGTATAATTTCAAACAATTGAAAGTTGATTTGGCTACAAAATCCCTAAAAATCAGATACACTTTTGAGGGTGTCAACACGCCTTTGGAATACATAATGACATGGGTGTTTGAGTGTGTGTTCAGTTAAAGAAATTGAACATAGGGTTTGGTGTATATCCTTTATGCTTAACCGTTGTTGATAAAGATGTAAGCTACTCAGTTAACGGGAAGTTGCAATTCCTGAAGAGGTTATTTTGATAAATAGGGATCTGTGTGATACCTTTATGCTGAAAACGAATCGCACTTTCAATGTCTGAAAATCATTCAAAAAATCTTGAATTTTGATGAAGAAATCAAACAAAATCACCAAAAGAAAGGTAATAAAAATCACTGTAAAATACAATATTTTTTTAGATTGAGCATTGATTTTCAGAAGATATATACTAAGTAAACTCCAAAAAAAAAAAAAAACTCTTCTAGGAAGATCTTTTTGAGTGATATTGATTTTAAGTATGAATATTTGAAAGAAACGTTATTCATAAATTATGAAAAATAAAAGGGTCTTCAAACTGAAATAGTTCACGTGTTTAAACTTTTTCTTTTAATTGGGATAGCGTGTAAATTTCCTAGATTGCATAAGTATTAACGTCTATATTCCTTAAAAGATCGTAAATGTCTTATACTGTATCTTTATTAATCATGGTATCTTGCTATTAAATATATATTTGTATCCATATATAGTAAACAAAAAAAATGTCATTATAATGAATAAATATTATTAAATATTGGCTATATCATGTTAACATAAATAACTATATTTTATGGGGGAGGATATTTGTCTAGCTACATTTATTATAATTATCTTTAATAGCTACAAGTTATATGAAAAAAATACAAAAATATGGCAATTAATTTAGTATATTGGGATTAGTTTATACGATATATATATATTATTATGGTAAGTATGTAAATAATTTTTTAAAATGGTAACAACAAAATTACATTAATAGTTGTCCCAATTAGAATTGTAAAACTTCCCTTAATTGTATTAAATATGAAAAACAACTAAAAATGATCATGTAGTAAGTTTTATTCTAAATTCCTCTTCATCGTGCTTTTTCTTCTCTTTTTCAATAATCACAATTGTTTATCATTGATACAGAGGTAGTATCGAGTTTATATTTTCGGAGTCTATTAATTTTAATATTATTGTATCAATTGATCTATATTCTATTAACATCAAAATGTTCTTTTTTTTGAAAATATGGACTAGGAAATGTGAACCATAGCAGTTTTAATCAGGTATTTGAGGGAATGAAATGAAGACAATTGCTTCATCGAATACAACGTAGATGACATTGTGCTGAGGGAATATGCTTCGTATGATAATTTGATCGATACAATTTGAAATCAATTGAATGTTGATTTTGTTACAAAATCCCTAAAAATCAGATACACTGTTGAAGGTGTCAACATGCCTTTGAAAATACATAATGACATGGATGTTTGAGTGTATGTTCAGTTAAAGAAATTGAACAGGGGATTTGGTGCATATCCTTTATGCGTAACCATTGTTGATAAAGATGTAAACTACTTAGTTAACGGGAAATTGCAATTGTTGAATAGGTTATGTTGATAAAATAGGGATCTGTATGATACCTTTATGCTGAAAATGAATCGCACTTTCAATGCCTGAAAATTATTCAAAAAAATCTTGAATTTTTATGAAGAAATCAAACAAATTCACCAAAAAAAGGTAATAAAAATCACTGTAAAATACAACCCTTTTTCTATATTGAGCATTGATTTTCAGAAGATATACACCAAGTAAACTCAAAAAAGAAAAAAACTCTTTTCAGAAAATCTTTTTGAGTGATATTGATTTTAAGTATGAATATTTGAAAGAAACATTATTTATGAACGATAAAAAGGTCTTCAAACTGAAATCGTTCAACGTTTAAACTTTTTCTTTTAATTGGGATAGCGTGTAAATTTCCTAGATTGCTTAAGTATTAATGATTGTATTCCTTATGTTAGACCCCGTAATTAACTAAATGGAGGTTAATTGCTTTTTCGGAAAAATTATTGTGATCGAGGTACATTTTAAACTTAAATAACTTATGGTGCGTGACGATGGAAACAAGTGAATTTTTGCGGGTAAAAATTTAGTTGAAGTCGGAAGTCCTTAATTAGATTAAAATAGAAAAGT
>JAOTQR010076850.1:0-12685 GCA_025774065.1 Solanum ossicruentum
CTTTATTAAATGCACATCTAACAATGAGAAAGTCTTAATTATAGCTTAACTCATTTCGTTATTATTTTACTTTCTTTTTTTTAATGAATTATTGTGATATCTAATCTTAATTAGTCTATTTTTCTATTACTTTAATTTGATTCTAAATATATTTTTTCAATTCATTTTGTGTACTCAAAATAACAACTTTAATATAAAAATTTTATTATTTTTAAAATATAATTAATTGTCTAAACCTTTATTTTGGTTCTAACATACATGAAAAGAATAAGTGCGATAAATCAATAACATATTAGATTAAAAATAAAGAATAAATAAAATTAATTTAAATATTTTAAAAAATATATTTAAAAGATTGTAAAAAGTGGCTTTACAAATAAAATTAATGATGAAATGCTTGCATTTAACGTAAACTATAAATGTTTACTAAATCATAAAAAAGTAGTTCTTCATTTAAATATACTTATCATGTTTATACTTTATTTGATTTTAAATGTATTAATATTGATATTAAGTCTAATTTAAATTTAAAGTTGTTAAATCAAATGTTGATTAAAAAACTATATTTAATCCAATAGACATATATTTACATTATAATATCATTTTACTTTGAAATTATTCAAGTGAGAATTAGTTAAATATAATAGATAACTTATTTTGTTTTTCAAGTTAGCAAAATATTATTGTTCTTTTGTCTAGATATAAATTATTAACTAATGTTTTAACAAGTTATCTGTTTTATTATACTAATAAATCTCATAGAAATATTATGTTGTGGGAAATTTGAGTTTTCACAAACGTTATATTTGTGAAAAATATCAATAAAATAATTATTTTAAACACAGAAAGTGAACTATCACAATGGACATATTTTAAACATGTAACTTATTAGTTATTACCAATTACATAAACAAAATAAATGTAAACATATACTAATAAAAATGACAAATGCATAATTATAATTAAAATTTTAGATTATCAATCAACAATGAAAAGGAAAAATATATATACATGCCAAAAGATGAATTAACATATAACTAGATATAGTATAGTCATAAAAAAATATTTACAAAAAGAATTGAATATTTAATTTTAAACAGAAAAGTTTGAAATATACTCATAATTGGAGTCTATATGTTATCTTTTAATTACATTATTGTGAATGATAAAAGTACTTGGTAACTAACACTTACTAAAGAGTTTGAATTTATAGACAAATAAATTTTGTGGCTGAACAGTTAAATTCGTCACTAATCTCATTTAGTAGTGAACTTATATTAGTTATTTACAACTAGAGATGCGATAACGACGAAGTGAATAGCTAATTTCATAATTTTTTTAGTAGTATAGATACTATTCTATATGAAAATAAATAATTAAATATTATGGATACAAATAATTTTCTATTAGCAGTTAATATATACTATATGCTGAACTTCATGTTTATATTTCTTGGTTCTAAAATCTACTTGAGCAACTAATTTAAAAATATTGATCTTTTAGATAGTAACGCAAATGTTTCAATAATTAATGCCAACAAAATATAGGTCAAAGTGCTATAATAATATATTTTACGAATGATTTTTTCTTAAATAGACAAAATAACGGGACATATTGGGCCCGTTTACGGGCCTTAAACTATCTAGTTTATTTATTTATTTATATATAGAAAAGTCAACTCATGAACGACCAAGGGCAAAGTTGTAATTATACTCATCATGCAAGGGTAAATATTAATAGTCATAAAATATCTACTAATTTGCTCACTCCAAATTTCTATTCTAAAAAATTAAATTTATTTATATATAGAAAAGTCAATCAATGAACGACCAAGGGCAAAGTTGTAATTATACTCATCATGCAAGGTAAATATTAATAGTCACATAAAATATCTAAATAATTTACTCACTCCAAATTTCTATTCTAAAAGATTTAAAAAACACTAAAACACAACTTAATTCTAGAAATATCATCTAGATTTATTTTCTATTTTTTATCGATCCAATTTTAGCCTTCACTATTTAAAATTAAGTTAATTTTTTCAATATAGTTTTTAAAATATATTTAACTATAAAAATCATGTTTTTGATAATTTTATAACTCAAATGATTATTTTTTTTTAGAAAGCCATGAGAATATAATATATATTACTTTTGCCTTTCTAAAATATCAATCACAATTTTCTTTTGAAAAGTCAAATAATGTTAGCTTTGATCAATACATGTATTTTTTTTATTTGGTCTAATAATTATTATTTTAAAATTATTTCATATGTCATTATAATTCATAAAAAAGGCCTTTTAAAAAAATATATATCAATTATCTAGATAGAAAATTTACAAACATAACTTCTGATTTGAAGCTACATATAGTTTTTTTTTCACTAGAGACATAAATGATGTAAATACGTTTAAGTTTGTATCATCGAATTATGATGATAAAATGTTTAAAATAAATAATATGATGCTAATAAAGTAAAAATTAATAGTATTTCAATAAATTTTATTTTCTTCTTAAGATAGTTAAAATAAATATATTTTATTCTAATATTTTATCATTTTGTGATATACAAAAAAATTAAATGGAATTGTGACTGTGTGTGTTGGAAAACAATTAGTATTTTAGTGTTATTTGATAACATAAATCAATTGCTCGGCTTAATATATTAATAGCCCATTAACTTTGTTAGTAAAATTCATTTCAACACTTGAACCACAATTGTTCTAAATGAACACCTAAATTGTAACACCTCGTAAAATTTATCGAAATGCCCTTAGAATGTGATTGTGCATATAATGTCTTTCAAAGCTTCTATGGAAACTCCGAGATTGGTTTTGCCATCAGCGCGAAAAATTGAGTGGAAATATGGTCTCGATCCGATTTAGAGCAATCAGGTCAAAAAATAATTTTCACAAATTTAACCGAAATCAGTGAGGATACGCGACAGGGCCACGACAAGGACCCATCATGAACCCACACTTATGTTTTTTTCTTCATTTTCGATGGAGGTTGAAATTTCCGAAAATACACTAGTGCACGATGGGTCCATGTCGCGGACCAGTGCAATTTTGGTGATGAGTTTTTTTCAATTTCGGGAAGGGTATTCTGGGTATTCTGAACCTATTTTAATATCCCAAAATGTGTTTTAACTCCTTTAATTCATACGAATGGTTCCAACCCATTAAGTCTACAAATGGGATTTCTGAGAGAAGAAGAAGAAAGAGTTGAGGGTTTCGAAGTTTGGGTCCAAGTTCTTGAAGAAGAGTTGGTAATTCTTCATCCCAGGTATGTAAAGGCTACCCAGAACATGGAATTGTTCTCTCATGTGCCCCTTAATTGATTTAGGTTGAATAGCTGAATATGATGGGTCTGTTTTGTGATATCTTGAAAGTAATCTAGAAAACTATCTTTTATTTTTACATATCTTCTTAGACCGATGACCATCACACTCTAAATTAAATATTTACATGTATTATTGTATGATTTTGTATCTACCCTATATGATTTCGTTGTTAAAGACTTCAAGAATGAACTTAGGAGTAATGTCTCATTAACTACGTGGCCAGCATAGGAGAAGATTAGATTGTAAAAGGGGATGTTTCCTTTGTCTCGCAAAGGACTTGATAGACTTTCTTTGGGATCCCTTGATAGACTCGTATTTTACCCAGGCAATGTACTGGGAGAATGTGGCAACGACATCTCTTCATTGTATCATCACCGGCTCATAGGTGGTAGTTGTCGAATAGAGAAACTCCTAGATAGGTTTCATGTTGATAGTACTCTAAGGTTGATGTGATAGTATGAGTCTTGATTAATGGTGATGTGATGGAGTCCTGTCCCTTATTTCGAGTTGAGATTGAGTGACGGATGAGTTGATGCCATATTATATTGTCTTGATCGTGTTGTCTAGTTTAGCCCATTTTACATACAGTACATCCCACATTCTAATGCTTTTTTGGCGATGCATCATTTTATGATGTAGATTCTATAAACAGAGGACTTCAGCAGGCGAATCGTTGAGGCTCGCAGATTCCCAGACAGAGACTTGGTGAGTCCGCACCTGCATTTGGAGGATGCACGTATTTATCTTTTCCTATTACTTCGAGTTATTTCATTTGATTATGGTAGCCATAACCTATCATGGTACTATTTAGACATTAGTTATAGAGGCTTCATAGACATGGACAGATGATAATTGATGTTGCGGTCTTTTCCCATATTTCCTTTTTATATTGAGATTGCTATTCTGTTCTTATTCCATATGATAGACATAGTGATAGCATTGTAGCCCACTGATAGCCCTCTAAATTCTTGAATGTTGTCCGCTAATGTACTGATTGAATGAGTGTGATGAGACTAGGTAGTTCACTTGGGGACTAGCAATAGTCTCCGAGTGCCAGTTAGGCCTAGGGTACCCTCCCGAGGCGTGGCAAACTTGGTGTCAGAGAATAGAGTTCGAGTGTTCTAGGGAGTCTATGAAGCCGTGTCTAGTAGAGTTTACTTATGGGTGTGTTGTGCACCACACTTCCTAAGCAGGAGGCTATAGGGCATTAAGAAGTGTTACCCTTCTTCTTTGCTCTAAGTTCGTGCGATAGAGTTTCACTCTATGAACAATCTCATTATAATTCATATGTTATAGTAGTGTAGAAAATACCGCCAAATAGAACAGCTGCTCAGAGAGATGACTCAGCCCCAGCTGCTGAGAACACCTAACTCAAGGTCCCAGTTCAGACAGAGATGAGGAGGTGGGGACGAGGCCTGCTAGGACTGCTGAGGTCCCACAGCTGCCCTCTGCATAGCCCCAGCCAGCTCCCGGCACAGATGCAGAGTTTAGGGGAGCCATCATTATGCTGACTTAACTGGTGTCCTCCCAGGGTAACAGTTGGGGTCCTCAAGCTCCTAGCTTTAGCTCACATGAGTCCTCAGCTACAACTCAACTCAGAGATTTCTTGAACATGAAACCACCAGTGTATACGGGGTCGAAGGTTGAGGAGGACCTGTAAAACTTTGTTGATGAAATGTATATGGTCCTGAACGTTATGCACGCTAATGAGATCGAGGGAGTTGAGCTTGCCTCCTATCAGCTGAGGGATGTTGCTAGTGTTTGGTACAACCAATGGGAAGATAGTAGAGGTGAGGATGTTGAGCCTGCAGAGTGGGAGGAGTTTGAAGCTGATTTCCTTGACCATTTCTATCCTCAAGAGTTGAGGGAGCCGAGGGTTGATGAGTTCGTGAACTTCAAGCAAGGAGGGAAGACAGTTAAGGAGTACAATCTTAAGTTTATTAAGTTGTCCAGGTATGCTCTGAAGATAGTGCAAGACATGAGGACCAGGATGAGAAAGTTTCTATCTAGCCTGGGCAGACATGTGCAGAAGGAGTGCAAAGCAGCTCGGGCATGGACATGTCCAGGATTATGGTGTATGCCCAACAGACAGAGGAGGATAAGGATAAGAAGAGAGATAGAGAAGAGCAGATGAGCATAAAGGAAAAATAAGCAGGATATGAGCTTAGCCAGTAGAGGCAGAATAAGGGTGACAAGTCCTACTTCCAGAAAATACCATCTCATCATGCACCTTTTGTAGCGAGTGCGCTTGTTCAGCCAAATAGGTATGATCAGAAGTCTCATGGTTACCAGAATTATAGGGCTTTTGGTGCACAATCTCAAGCTAGTGTGACTCAAGGTCCAAAGGAAAACCACCTTGTGATAAGTATGGTAAGCTCCATCTGGGTGAGTATCATGTGGGTAAGGATGTTTTCTATTCGTGTGGACAAACTGGTCACTTCCAGTTTGAGTGTCCAAAAAGGAGGAGAGGTGAAGGGAGCAGCAGAGCACAACCCTCCGCAGCACCCCTAGCGGGCAATCATCAGGGGAGTACTACTACTAGTATAGGAGGCAAGATGAACTTCCTTTATGCTATAGGTAATCGACAGGATCAGGAGGTTGCACCAGATGTTGTTATGGGTATGCTTCGAGTCTTTACTTTTGATTATTATGCATTGCTTGACCCAGGTGCCACTTTATCTTTTGTGACTCCTTATGTGGCTAGTAAATTTGGGACTCTCCCAGAGTGTTTGCTTGAGTCTTTTGCTGTTTTCACTCCTACTGGTGAGTCTGAGAGGGTTTACAGGGATTGTATAGTATCCATTTATCATAGAGATACCTTGGTTGACTTGGTAGAATTGGAGATGGTTGACTAAATGTGATACTTGGCATGGATTGACTTTACACCTCTTATGCCTCTGTTGACTATAGAACCCAGATTGTTAAGTTTCAATTTCCTAATGAACCGGTCATAGCGTGGAAGAGGAGTTCTGTTGCACTAAAAGGCAAATTTATCTCATATCTTAGAGCCAGAAAGTTGATCTCCAAAAGTAGTATATACCACATCGTGCAAGTTAAGTCTGATGATGTTGAGTCCCCCACTCTAGAGTCAGTCCTGATTATGAATGAGGTCCCCGAAATATTTCCTGAGGATCTGCCTGGAGTCCCTCCTCAAAGGGAGATTAACTTTGGGATTGATGTTCTCCTTAAGACCCAGCCCATTTCAATTCCACCTTATAGAATGACCCTTGCTAAATTGATAGAGTTGAAAGAACAATTGAAAGACTTGTTAGAAAAGGGTTTCATAAGACCTAGTGTTTCTCCTTCGGGTGCTTCTATCCTATTCGTGCATAAGAAAGATGGGTCTCTTTGAATGTGTATAGACTATCGGCAACTGAACAAGGTCACGATAAAGAATAAGTACCTTCTTCACAGAATAGATAATCTGTTTGACCAACTTCAAGGTGCTACTTGTTTCTCCAAGATAGACCTCAGATCGGGTTACCATCATTGAAAGTGAGGGAAAGTGATATTCCAAAGATAGCCTTTAGGACACGGAATGACCATTTTGAGTTCTTGGTCATGTCCTTTGGGTTGACAAATGCACCTGCGACTTTCATGGATTTGATGAATAGGGTATTCAAATAGTATCTTGATATGTTCATGATCATGTTCATTGATGATATTCTGGTGTATTCAAACGATGAAGAGGACCATGCTAATCATTTTAGAGTGGTTTTTTAAATGCTCAAAGACCATGAGTTGTATGCGAAATTCTCAAAGAGTGAGTTTTGGCTCAATTCCGTGGCTTTCCTAGGCCATGTAGTTATAGGAGATGGTATTCGAGTAGTTACTCAGAAAATTGAAGCGGTTAAGAACTGGCCTAGACCAACTTCTCCAATGGAAATAAGAAGCTTCTTAGAATTGACAGGCTACTATCATATATTTGTTGAGGGCTTTTCTTCTCTATCAGCACCATTGACTAAGCTAACTCAGAAGAAGTCCAAGTTTTAGTGGTGTGAGGAATATGAAAAGAGTTTCCAAGAGATGATGACTAGATTGACTGCAACTCTAGTTTTAACCTTGCCAGATGGGATGAGAGACTTCCTAATATATTGTGATGCATCTAGAGTTGGACTGGGTTGTATGTTGATGCAAAGAAGGAAGGTGATAGTTTATGCTTCCACAAAACTTAAGATCCATGAGAAGAATTATCCGACTCATGATCTCGAGTTGGAAGAGGTCGCATTCACACTTAAGATCTGGTATCACTATTTGTATAGAGTGCATGTGGACGTGTTCACTGACTACAAGAGCTTGCAATACTTGTCCACCCAGAAGGAGCTCAACCTGCAACAAAGGAGATGGTTGGAATTGCTCAAGGATTATGATATGAGCATCCTCTACCACACAGGTAAGGCTAACATTGTTTTTGATGCTCTTAGCAGGTTTTGTATGGGTAGCACGACCCATGTGGAGGAAGGATAGAGAGAATTGGCTAAGGAAGTTCATAGATTGGCTCGGATGGGAGTGCAACTTGAGGAGAACAATGAAGGTGGGGTCAATGTTCAAAAATGGGCCTACTTCATCCTTAGTGTCAAAAGTGAAGGAAAAGCAAGACCAACACCCTGTCTTGTTCCAATTGAAAGAAGCGGTCCACAAGCAAAAGGTGATGGTCTTCTCTAAAGGGGGAGATGGGGTGTTGAGATACCAAGGTAGTTTGTGTGTGCCCCATGCTGATGATGTTCGAGAGAGGATCATGGATGAAGCTCATAGCTCTAGATATTATATCTATCTTGGTTCCAGCAAGATGTACCACGACTTGAGATAAGTCTATTAGTGGAATGGAATGAAGAAAGACATTACTGAATTTATCTCTAAGTTTCCCAATTATCAATAGGTCAAGGTTGAACATCAGAGACCATGTGGATTGGTTCAGAACTATGAAATTCTTGAGTGGAAGTGGGAGATGATCAATAAGGATTTTATTACCGATTTATCAAGATCCCAAAATCATCATGATTCGATATGGGTAATTATGGATAGGATAACGAAATCAGCCCACTTCTTGGCAATCAAGACAACTAATACGAACGAGGAATAGGCTAAGCTATATATTTGTGAGATCGTGAGGTTATATAGGGGTCCCTTGTCCATCATCTTGAACAAATGAGCTCAATTCACCTCTCAATTGGAGATCTTTTCAGAAGGGATTGGGTACGAGAGTGAATATGAGCACAGCCTTCCACCCTCAAACAGATGGACATACAGAGACACCATTCAAACTTTGGAGGATATGTCGAGAGTGTGTATCAGCGACTTCAAAGGAAATTGGGATGATCATCTGGCCTTGATTGAATTTGCGTAAAACAACAGCTACCATGCCAACATTCAGATGGCCCCTTATGAGGCATTATATGAGAGGAGATGTTGATCATCGATTGGCTGGTCTGAGGTTGGCGAAGTTGCGTTGATTGGATCTAATCTTGTCCACCAGTCCATGGAGAAGGTGAAAGTCATCACGAAAAGGTTGAACACATCACAATCATCAAAAGTCTTATAATGATATGAGGAGAAGGAACTTGGAGTTTGAGGCGGATAATTGGTGTACTTGAAGTGTCACCCATGAAAGGTATCATAAGATTCAGTAAGAAGGGAAAGTTGAGTCTATGTTATATTAGACCATAGTAGATTATGAGGAGGATTGGGAAGGTTGTTTATGAGCTAGACCTGCATTTTGAACTAGACGAAGTTCATCTAATGTTCCATGTTTCGATGCTGAAGAAGTGTTTGGCGAATCCTGCGTTGGCAATTCCTATTGAGAGTACAGGAGTGAAGGATAGCTTGTCCTACAAAGAATTTTCAGTCCAAATCCTTGATTGAGAAGTTCAGAAGTGGAGGAATAAGGAGATAGCCTCCGTCAAAGTTCTATAGAGGAACTAATTTGTAGAGGAAGCTACGTGGGAAGCTGAGGAAGCGATGAAAACCAAATACCCGCACCTATTTGTGCCGAATGATGGTGATTTCAAAGGTAATGTCCCTACCCTTAACGCTATTGAAGTTTCCATTCTCGATTTGATGTGCTCATTTTATTCTTGAGTCTAAGACAGATGTAGATAAGTGATGGATAATTGAGCGTTCGAGAGTTCTCGAGTGAGGTGTGAGATAAGTTTTTAGTCTACTCGTGCTTTATTCTGTCTTTTCTCATCATTCGAGGATGAATGATCCCAAGAGGGAGATGATGTAATATCCTATAAAATTTACCAAAATGCCCCTAGAATGTAATCGTGTTCATAATACATCTTTAAAAGCTTCGATGGGAAATTCGAGATGGGATTTGTGATCAATGTGAAAAATTGAGTGGGGAGATTGCCTTGATCTGATTTTAGAGCAATCGAGTCAAAAAATAATTTTCGCAAGTTTAACAAAAAATAGTGAGGGTGCGCGACAGGGCCGCGACATGGACCCATCACAGACCTACACTTATGTTTTTTTCTTCATTTTTGATGGAGGTTGAGATTGCCAAAAATACGCTAGTGCGCAATGGGTCCGTGTCATAGACCAGTACAATTTTGATGATGTGCTTTCTTTTAATTTTGGAAAGGGTATTTTGGGTATTCCTGACCTATTTTAATATCTCAAAATATGTTTTAACTCCTTTAATTCGTATGAATGGTTCAAACCTATTTCTTCTAAGTCTACAAATAGGAGTTATGAGAGAAGAGGAAGAAAGAGTTGAGGGTTTCGAAGTTCGAGTCCGAGTTCTTTAAGAAGAGTTGGTAATTCTTCATTCCAAGTATGTAAAGGCTACCCAGAACATGAGATTGTTATCCCATGTGTCCCTTGATTGATTTTGATTAAATAGTTGAATATGATGGGTCTAGTCTGTGATATCTCGAATGTAATCTTAAAAACTATCTTTAATTTTTACATATTCTCTCAGACTGATGACCATCATACTCTGAATTAATTGTTTACATGTATTATTGTATGATTGTGTATCTACACTGAATGATTTCCTTGTTAAAGGCTTCAAGAATGAACTTAGGAGTAATGCCTAGAGCCTTGATTGTCTGGGTGTATTGATTTTTATGTCATGTGTCCTGAGATGAGTATAGTGATGGCTGAAGTTGATGAAAGTAGTGTCCTTGGAGTTTAAACGAGATTGAGATAGAGTTTGAAAGGATGATCCTATTCCTTGAGTTAATAGGGGTCAGATGAGATAAGGTCCTTGTCTTAGGGAGGTTGGTTATGTAACCATCCTAATATTGATAGACATATGAGCATGTCAAGTTCTAGGATGAGTATTAGCACCAAAATGGGTAACAGTAAGTCTCACTCACACTCATTAACTACGTGACCAACATAAGAGAGGATTAGACCATGAAATTCGATGTTTTCTTTATCCCGCAGATGACTTGAAAGACTTTCTTTGGGATCCCCTGATAGACCCATCCTTTACCCCGGCAAGGTATTGGGTGGATATGGAAACGATATCTCTTCGTTGTATCATCACTGACTCATAGGTAGTGGTTGTCGGTTAGAGAAACTCCTAGATAGGTTTATGTTGATAGTACTCTAAGGTTGATGTAATAGTATGAGTCTTGATTTATGGTGATGTGATAGAGTCTTGTCCCTTATTCCGAGTTGAGACTGAGTGATGGATGAGTTCATGCCATATTATATTGTCTTGCCCGTATTGTCTACTTTAGCCCATTTTACATATAGTACATCCCACATACTAATGCCCCTTTGGCGCTGCATCATTTTATGATGCAGATTCTGTAGACAGAGGACTTCAGCTGGCGAATCATTGAGGCTCGCAGATTCCCAGACAGAGACTTGGTGAGTCCTCCCCTGCATTCAGAGGATGCCCGTATTTCTCTTTTCCTATTACTTCGGGTTATTTCATTTGATAGTGGTAGATATGCCTGTCATGGTACCTTCTTAGATATTAGTTATAGAGGCTTCATAGACATGGACAGATAATAGTAGATGCTGGGGTCTTTTCCCCTGTTTCCTTTTAATATTGAGATTGCTATTCTGTTCTTATTTCATACGATAGACATAGTGATAACATTATAGCCCACTGATAGCCCTCTAAATTCTTGAAAGTGTTCTGCTAATGTACTGATTGAACGAGTGTGATGGGACTAGGTGATTCGCTTAGGAACTAGCAATAGTCTCTGGGTGCCAGTTACGCCTAGGGTAACCTCTTGGGGCGTGACATAAATACATAATACAATATTCATATGTGACATTTTTTGTACAAATTTTGAAGATTTTCTTGTATGCATGTTCACAAACTCCTATTAGATATTTATGTTAACCATATAAAATCTTTCATTTCGTCTGAAATACTTTAGAGGTGTAACATATTTTATATCCAACATATTGTAATCATATAAAATTTATAAAATATAAATTTTGTAAAATGATTCAAACTATATAAAATTCAAAATATATTACTTTAAATGAATATTACGAATTAATATAATTGGGTTAATTAGGTCTAATAAAATGTGAATTTAATTAAAAGCCCAAGTTCATTTATTTGGGTTACAAAAGATGACCCACTTCATTGGGCTTAATGTCCTCTCATTCTAGAGACCCACTTGATGTCACGTGCCAGATTTTGTGGCGTGCCAACTCAAATAAAGAAATCAACAGGACCATGCCATGTGTCAAAATGACATTGCATTCCTGTCTAAATCAAAGACCAATAAATAAGTTCCACATGTACAAGTGATGTGTCTCAACAATCAAACATTGTCATGTCACTTGAAAGGAGTCCTATTCTTATCACTTTTCCTGAGCCATGTCACCTTAAATCTAATTGACTAAAAGAAAGCCTGATACTATTATAACTCAAGGAATCCTATTCTTATCACTTTTCATGTGCCATGTCACCTTAAATTTGATTGGCAGAAGAAGGTTTGTCCATCATGACTCCTCTATTCTACAAATTTATAAAGGGGTCCTCCTAATTCAGAATTGACATCAAGAATTCTAACAATAAGATAGAGAGAGCTCATAGATCAAACATTCAAATTTCTCTACAAGCAACAAGAAGAATTCAAGAAATCAAGCATTCAAGTTCAAGAACGCATCAACATCAAGATCGCCGGATTCAAGGATAAGCCAAAAAGCCTTTGGATTCAAGTACAAGTCAAGATTAAGTTCAAGAACAAATTCATATCAAGTTCAAGAAAAATGAATAAGGGACTAAGGGAAAAACTCCATGTCACGACCCGACCCCACACGTGCATCCTCGCTGAGTCCCTATGGGGGGTGAATGCAGTAGTGTGTGTAGGGCGTGGCCTGGCTTGTCTGGGCTGTGTGCGGGCAAGTGTGTGTAGGGCG
>JAOTQR010076851.1:0-12682 GCA_025774065.1 Solanum ossicruentum
ATGTCGTCACGTGTGTTTGTATCAACAATAGTGCCTAATCGGCACGAGTCACGGTCCCGGGGTCGGGCTGTGACAAGCATAATCAAACCATGACATAATATCCAACGATACCTTTAACTTAGAATGGAGCGGGGACCAAGACACTTTCCCAGCTCACCCTCATTTAATAAGTATCCAACATAAGAACAAGAATCTATAAAGCATGAATAAGAATAGCTATAGCCCTTGGAATTGAGGACTCACCAACTAGCTTCTTCACAAGAACCAACTAGACACGTGGAGGAGGAGGATGATCAAATGGAGCTCCAGTCCCGACATAGTAATATCATGTAGGCTTAAAGTATGCATTAGTATGTTTGGATGTACTAAGTACGCAGATGCAATGCAACAAGAATCATAAGCCATAATAACAAGATGCTTAATCATATTCAACGAACATAAGCTCAATATGCCATGAGTAATCAATCCATAGGATGAAACATACTTAAGAATAATCGAACTTGCATATCTTGTTTAACACCATAAAGTAACATGAATAGATCATCCAACTACCTTGTATAGAGGGTGAGAGATATAGCATAGGTCGTAACCCCTTATAGTAGGTAATGGGTAGTACATGAGGGTAGAGGAGTAGTATAGGTCATAACCCTACATGTAAGCATGAGATAATGAATAGTACATGAGGGTAGAAAGATAACATAGGTTATAACCCCTACACGTAAGTATGAGGCAACACATAACATTGAATCACATATGATGGTGAGGCGTACCACGTATTTCATAACCCCTTCATATGAGTATAAGATATTGCATAACATCGAATCGTACATAAGGGTAAGGTATACAACATAGTTATGAACCCCTACATGTAGAAATTGGCCTTGTACTAGAGGGTAAGACATATAACATAGTTCATAACCCCGTCTAGTAGGCTTTACAATTTGTAAGAGCATAAACCTTAGCATAAGAACTCAATAACTCATCAGCAATCGAGACTTGTGAAAATCATATAGGAGGTCATAGAAAAACTCAAGAATTTTTGTCAAGACATTTTATCGAATACGTGGTGGACATATATGGAAACATGTTAAAATCATGCAAAATACAAGAATAAAGATCATGAAATAGTGAAATCAATGCATCTTGAGGTCATGTAAATCAGCGCACCAATATCATGGTAAAGCCCCATCATGGGTAACATTCATATCAAAGCTTCACAATAGTTCATAAATCTCATAGCTTGAATGATATATAGTCTCAATAGACAAGATTAATTCATAGTATAAGCTTAAAATAGATATTCATACATAACAAACAACATTTGATAAAATTCCAACATATTTCATGCTCATATTTCATAATAATATATACCTACAAGAAATACAACTTGAATTCATGCAATTTTCATAAAATAGAAAGGTTAGACTCCATGGGTGAAAGGACCCAATGGATAAAACCCACATACCTTAAAGTTAAGTTTTCTTGATATAGACTTGAACGATACTTGAAGCTTGAATGAAGTTCTTGAGATCCAGAATTAAGCTTGGGATACTTGAATTTGGATGAAATATTTGGCTAAGTCTTGGAGAGGGTTTTGAGAGGATCTTGAGTGATACAGAGTTTAACCATGGATAAGTACAGGTGTTTTTACGCATAAGTGGGCATGGGGCTATGACCCCAAGGCTCTTGGGCTGAAATAGAGTTTTCACGAAAAATTAACACTGATCCGCACTCCTGGCGCGTAACGACCAGGCGCGGATTGCCACTGAAATTCGTAATTTTTATGAAAATCATTTTTCACTACGGGTCCTCTAAAATTGGGGTTATATCCATTTCCCACTCAATTATGCCCCCTGACCACGAATATGAAGTTGGATTTTTGATATCACATACAGATTTTGAGATATATGAAAATTACGATTATGGGCATTTCCGAAGCATATTTTTGGGCATTTTTGGGGCGTTTCACCCTCCCCGTGCACCCCCACCCTATTGCAGCCAGCCCTAAGTGTTACACTCCAGGAGGTTATGCTTGATGTGACCGACACTAAAAGAACCACTGTTGATTTTCCAAGAGAATCACTTGGCCTTATTATCACATCACACTTAACATCGAAGAATACTCAACAAAAGATATCAATTAAATGAATAAGTCTCTTTCAATGATAGTTTCCAATGAATAAGAATTGAAAAATAAATAACAATTGATTATCTCTATCTAATCTAGAAGGTGCCAAGACAAGTCCTGGACTACCTTAAGATGAAATACTTAGCTAATGAAGTAAGTAAAATGACTCCTCTAAAATTAAGGTAGGCTCGCAACAATTTTAACTAAAGAAATAGGTCTTCAACGATGTGCTTGCTAAAGCCTCTATCACTTGTATCTGCATCATTAAATGATGCAAGCCCAAATGAACATCAGTACATTAAATATACTGGTATGTAAAATGGCTAAGAAAACAAGTAGCTCAAGTGCAAATCAACCATATCAACTCAACTATTCAAAAACTCGACTCATTAAAGGATGCAAGATTTGTATAGTAAAACAATGCTTATAAAAGAAACTCGAGCAAGTAACTCAGTAAAATCAATTTTGCACAATTAGAAAGTTTCTCTAACCGACAACCATCGCATATGAGATAGTGATGATACAACATTTATACTGTCGTTGCCACTGTCATCTAATACTTGCCAAGGTAAAGGATGATCAAACCAATCTGGATCCATAATCAATGCCATCTTTTTTGGACGTAAGAGGCAACACCAATCCTATTCTGGCATTGTAGTTTATGGGTTGGAGTTTTAATTTACTTATACCCATATCAATGCTCAATTCTTCTCCCATGAATCAATAGGCTCATATCAATCAGATCTTCATATTAACTATAATCAAACTCAAAGCAACCATTCAATGAAACAACAATCAAGACTATCAATCGGGCTTGCATGTCACACCCCGTGAGGGTACCGTTGGCGTGGCCAACACTTGAAGAACCATTATTAATTCCCTAAGAGAACTACCTAGCCTCATCGTCACATCATTCTCAATAGCAGAAGAATACTCAGAGAAGCTATCATCTTAGATATGTAAAACTCTATTATAATAATAATTTCCAATGATCAAGTTCGGAAAGTAAATAACAATTAAAGGTCCTCTAATAAATGTATATGAAGCCTTTATCTAACAGTCTAGATGGTGCCATGACAGGTTATAGCTACAATAATCAAAGAGATAAATATAGTCAATGAAACCAAAAGGAATCCTCTGAATAGCAAGGAGGGCTCACCAAACTAGAAGTAAGAAGCTAGACCTCAACTATGCGCTAGCTAAAGTCCGCTATTATTTGTATCTGTATCATTAACTATGCAGGACCAAATAGATGTCAATACATGGAATATATTGGTATGTAAATTGGCTAAAGGAAACTAGTAAAGCTCAACTTAAATCAGTCAACTCCACTCAGAAATTAACTAATCAACTCATAACTCAACCCAATGAAAGTGTAAACTTAAAGTTTAGAATCATGCTTTAAAAATAGAGTCAGTATTATGCAACTTAGTCTAAAAATATTATGCTCAATCAATGCTTCTTAGGAGTTTCTTTTAACTGTCATCCAATCCTACAACCTTTAGTTTCGTGATGCACAACAAATGTGATATCGTTTCCACACCCATCCTAAGCTTGTCAAGGTAAAGGACGATCAAACTCTCTTGGATCCAAGTAAATGCCCATCTTTTTAGGACATAAGTCGTCCAAATTGACGGTAGAACTATCCTGTACTAGCAACGTACTTTATAGGATAGAGTAGTTACCTACTCGCTCCCATAATTGTACTCGATACTCCTGCCAAGAGTAAAACGTGCTCATGTCAATCAACTCAAATCTCATCTTATTTTTTTATCTAATCAACGCAACTCAATCACTCAATAACTCAACAAATCTGAATCACCAATCATACATGAACTCAAGCCTATAACTTAAACTCAAACATTTATTTAGATTTCACTCAACCATATAGATCTCATGAAACAAGTAAGATGCCCATCAAAATAGGCACATAAATAGATAATACACTCCTCATGCTCAGTCATGATCTAATTAGTCAACTCAGACAATCATAATCATGGACTCAATCTGATCAATGCAACAAAGGATTATATAGAATGATGCACTTCAAGTTCATTGTATTGAATGCAAAGTTTATACTCCAATTTCATATGACATCATGAAACTCAATGATTCATTCATTAATATGCATAGAAACTCAAAATAAACGCAAGCAACTCGAAGATTAGGATCATGAGATTTTCAATACTCAATTATTATACATGGACTAGACCCAAGTAAATGACAGGGCAGATGGACGGACTCAATCCTACACTTTAGCAAGCCTTACAAACCTAGAATTATGAAGAATGATCAACTTTTGGACGATCCTCAAGCTTGAACTCAAAACCATTGGTTTTCTACGTTCATTGATACTGTCAAGGTTTTAAAGTGTATAATGAGGGATAATACATCTAGCGTTCTGATAAAGGACCTTAAAAAGTCCAAAATATCATAGGTTTTAATTAGGAAAGGTAGGAAAGGATGAAAATACCTTCCTTAAAAACTACCGAATAGAACCACAGACTTTGTTTATGGGCCATAAGTAAACCCTTGTAGAGGAAGGTGTCCAAAAATTGAGTTACTAGAAATTGGACTTGGGAGCTACGAACTACTTTCTACGGCTCGTGTAATGAACCACGAGTCATCTGGTAATTCTTTGATATAAGGTTCTGGAATTTCAATCTAGGAAACCTGTTCTACGAGCTATAAATAAAAAGATCATCCGTTTGGTAACTCATCGCTCAAATATCCAAAAAAGTTAATTTCAAATCATCAAGACACAAAACATATTTTATGGGTCGTGAAACATATTGCGACCTGTATAGTGTCTTGTACGTGGGCCTCAGACTTAGGAAAAATTTACTAAGTCACATGGGCGTCTACGAGGCCTCATCTATGGATCTGTATCACTCTATAGGTCGTAGATGACCCTTCATGGTTTCTTCTAGTGAATTTTTTGAGTCACTTTTTTCTCTGTTTTCCCTGGACCTTTACTCAGACTAGGTAAGATGAATTAGGAGGGTGTTACTTTATCTCTCACTTGGGATCATTCATCCTCGAATGAAGAGCAATCTAGGAGTCTATTGAAGGCACGAATCATATCCTGGACTTTAACAATCAAACAATTCATAACTCACTCATACAATCAATCATTCAAGCAATTAAGAAGGTAAACAGTCAATAAATCAAACCAATCATAAGCCGGACTCTAGAACTCTATCATCATTCAAACTTGAAATCGAAAGGAACTCAAGGGATAGGAAAGAATCATTACCATCACCTCTCTTATCATCAATGGGTAGGAACAAATAAGGATACTTGGCCTTCGTATCCTCTTCAGCTTCCCAAGTAGCTTTTTCTGCAAACCGATTTCTCCATAACACCTCGACAGGTGCAATATCTTTGGCTCTTAACTTGCGAACCTGACGATCAAGGATTTGGATGGGAATCTCCTAATAACTTGAGTTGCCCTTCACTCTAATATTCTCAATAGGCGCAACCAACTATGAAACTTTGAAACATTTCTTAAGCATGGAAATGTGGAAGACCAGATGGATTATCAGCTTATCGCTAAGACTAGTGGTAGTTCCAACTCATAAGCTACATGGCCTACCCTCTTCACGATCTAGAAAGGCCAATGTACCTTCGACTCGACTTCCCTTTCTTCTCAAATTGCATCACGCCCTTTATGGGTGAAACTTTCAAATGCAACCAATCATTAACCTCAAACTCTGAGTCTCTTATTCTAATATCAATGTAGGATTTTTATCCTGTGCAGTCTTCAATATTTCTCAGATGATACTCACTGTCTCTATAGCTTGGTGAACCATGTCTGGCCCAATCAACTCTACTTCACCTACCTCAAACTACCCAGTTGGTATCTACATCTTCTCCCACAAAGGGCCTCGTATGGGGCCATTTGAATACTCAAATGATAACTATTATTATAGGCGAACTCAATCAGAGGAAAATGGTCATCCTAATTATCTTTGAATTCGATGATGTAGACTCTCAACATATCCTTCAAAGTTGAATTTTATGATCTACTTGGCCATCAGTTTGCGATTAGAAAGTAGTGCTAAGGTTGACTTTTGAATTCAAGCCTTTCTGGAAGGATCTCCGAAACTGAGTAGTGAATTGGGATCCTTTGTCTGAGATGATAAGGGAAATCTATGCAATCTAACAATTATTTTTATGTATAATCGTGCATAATCCTCAACAGTGTAAGTCATTTTCACTGCCAAGAGGTTTGCAGATTTTGTTGTCCAATCAACTATCACGCAAATCAATCATGCTATCTGTGGGAACTTTGTAAGGCTATGACAAGTCCATATTAATCATATCCCACTTTATTTTGGGATCTCAAAGTTCTATGCCACTCCACATGGCCTTTGATGCTCAACCTTAACTTATTGGCCATTTGGGCATTTAGAAGCAAACTCGGCAATGTATTTTTTAATCCAATTCCATCGATAGACCTCTCTCAAGTCATGGTCCATCTTGGTTGATCCCAAATAGATAAAGTATCTAGAGTTCTGGGCTTCTGCCATGACCATTTTTCGAATCTAGAGTTATGGGCTTCTGCCATGACCCTTTCTCGAGTACCATTAACGTTTGAAACACATAATCTACCTTGATATCTCAATACTCCATCACACCCTTTGGCAAAGGCCATTAACTTCTGCTTATGCACATTTGTCTTCAATTACAGTAAGATAGGGTCTTGGTCTTACTTCTGTTTCACCTTCACTACTAGAGATGATGTAGACCCATTATGCACAAGAACTCCACGTTCACTAGATTTATCCAATTGAACTCCCAATCTTGCCAGTATGTGAAACTCTTTAGTTAGATCTTTCTTCTCTTCCTCTATATGAAGGTTACTTTCCATAGAGAACCTGCTAAAAGATCAACAACTACATTAGAATACCTAGTTGGTAAAGGATGCTCATGTCATAGTCATTGAGTAACTTAAGCAGTCTTCTCTGCCTCAAGTTAGGCACTCTATAGATGAAGACATATTAGCGGCTCTATGGTCTATGATACATCAACATGTTCTCCTTATAAGTAGTGGCACTATCACTTGAGATCAAACATCACTGCTGCCAATTTTAAGTCATAGGTGCGATAATTCTTCTCATGCACCTTAACTTGCCTAGAAGCATAAGTTGCACATTCTCCTCCCTATTTCTTGAGCCTACAAAATTGTCATCGATGAACATAATAACAATGGATTCAAGATATGATCAGAATACCCAAGTCTTTAAGTCCATAAAGGCAGCAGTGGTATTAGTAAGCCCAAATGACATCACACAAAAGTTATAATGACCATAGTGAGTCCATAAGGCAGTCTTAGGAATGTAGACTACCCTAATCCACCATTACTGATGGGCGAACCTTAAATCGATCTTAGAAAACATGGCAACACCTTCTATCTAGTTAAATAAGTCATCAGTATGGGGCACAGGGCAACAATTCTTTACGATCACCTGGTTCAGTTGCCTGTAATCAACATAGTCATAGAGGTCCATCCTTTTTCTTAACAAACAATACAATAGCACCTCACAATGACATAGTCAAATGGATGAAACCCTTACCGAAAAGGTTCTCAAGCTAAATACTGAGCTCTTGAAGCTCTGCAAGGTCAATGTGGTATGGTGGGACAAAAATGGGCTGACTGCCTCGCTCCAAATCTATAGAAAAATCAATCTCTCTCTTCGGAAGGTTAGTAGGAAAAATATCAGCAAACTCTCAGAGCAAATGAATAGAATAAATGGAGGGGGCTTTGCTGGGTATATCCCAGACATATGCTAAATAAGATAGGCACTCAGAGGCAACTAATCAATCAAGCTCAAATAAATGATATAATCCCCATCTGTGTGCAACTTTAAGGACCCTACCATAAAACTAGAGAAATACAAGGCATGGCTAAGTAACAGTCTTAGCATAATAATCTAAAATTGCATGGTGAGGTGATAACTAATCCATGCCTAGAATAACATCACAATCGAGTATATAAAGTAAAAGAAGGTCCACTCGGGTGTTATGCCCATGAATAGTCACTACACAGGATCTACAAACCTGATCCACTACTAAAGAATCCCATACTAGAGTCAAAACATGCAATGATACCTCTAATGGCTCATAAATAATACCCAAATAAGGAGTGAAATATATAGATACATCTGAATATGTTTAACTTGGATCAAATAAGGTTGAAGTAGTCTGGTGACAAATAAATATAGCACCTATGATAAGCTATTTTTTAGTGTATTATAGAAATGGCCCTGTGGACCTCCTCCATGATCATCTAACCTACCACCACATCCCCAGGGACCTCCCTAATACCTTATTGGCTACCACCATGGACCTGTGTGTGATCACCACCTATTCGGCCCTAACTCTAGTGTCAACCCAAGGGTAGAGGAGGTGCTGGTGTTCTCGGTCTAGCTTGGTGAGGGCACTCTCTAGATTAGTGATAAAGTAAATCACATAAATAATACCTTAAAACTGAGTGCCATATGATAACCTATCCACAGAAAGAATATAGTGTACCTAATCCCCTCAAAATTTGACTTGTATTGGAACCACTAAAATAGGGTTGGGTACCCTCCGAGGCTGAAAAGGCCACCTAAATAAGCCGACTTGACTTACCCTACTATTATCTACCCTACTAGGAACTTTGATGGGGACTATGATAACTATTTTTTCCCTAGTTTGGAACCCATTAAAGCTACCTTAGTTTTTGTCTCTCTTGTCGTTACCCTCTTAGGTCTTGCGATAAATGTGCTCCATCATATAGGCTTGATCAACAATGTCAAGAAATTAGAGGCTTGTCGAAACCAAGTGCTTGGTCTATATCCTCTACTAAATACTTAACCTACGCACAAAGCACCACACAGTCTTATCCTTGTTGTGTACAATCATAGTGGCATACTAAAAGAGAAGATGGAATCTAGCTTTATACTCTGAGATGGTCATAAGAGCCTACTCTAGTTTCATAAAGTAATCTTAAAGCTAGTCTTTAAAACTCCTGGTAAAGAATCTTGATAGAAAGACCTTCAAAGACTATGCCGATTTCAAAAGGATGATCTAGTGAATCTGGTCACTTGATAGGAGCACCACCACTACCATGCTAGCCCACAAAATTGATGAATAGAAAAGTTGGCTCCTCTGGACTCCACAAGACCCAAAGACTGAAGTTGCTTTTAGCAAGTAGTCAAAAACTCATGGCATCCTCACTAATATCTCCAAAAATATTGGGGGTGAAAACTTCTGAAATACCCTTAACATCTTTTTATCCTATAAAAATATAGCCCTTTCAAGCCAACTGGCTGGGGCGCGATAGGTGGTGCGGGTGGCAGAACCTTAGGTACTGGCAGCACAGATATAACAACTTGGCCCAAAATTTTAAAGTATTGTCTGCTCTTGAGCCTAGCCATCATAGATTTGTCCCTTTGGGCTCACCAAAAGGCACCTAACAGTATATACATCAGTCTTTTACTTATATACCCAACATCTGTGTTTTCCTAATGTAGGACTTCTCATCTCAAGATGAGTTGTTACATACACCCCCTCTATGGACTCAACGTCCTCATTGAGGTTTGTCCCACTGCATGGGATTTGTTCAGACTCAGTACTGAGGTTCGCCTCGTTTCAACTGAATTTATCTAAACTCAGTTGAACTCTGACACACATCGACAAGGCTCATACAAGAGTGGCTCTAATACAACCTGTAATGACCTGGCCTAACACTGTGAAGTGTTTTCTGCTCTTGGCCCTAGCCCATCACGAATTTGTCCCTTTGGAATCATCCCAAAAGGTGCCTCACAGTATATAGACCAGTCTACTACTTATATACCCAATATCTCTCTTTTGTTATGGCGATGTGGGACTCAAAATGGGTTGCTATAGTAGGCCGATCCTGCGATACTGGCATATGGGAAGTTGGTGTTGGGGCTAAGGTACTACCCCAATAGTAGCAAGCAGCTGAGCAATAATTGCCTATAAAGGGAGCTATGAATTGTATGGCTTAGGGTTGTGCTGCTACTGATGGCTCTTTTGGTTAAAGAGGAATATATGTATCCGGATGCTTTTACATGTGCTCGGGAGTTATATCTGCATTGAGGGCTAGTGTTGCACTCTTGCCCCTGCCTCTGGGCTAGCCTTTAGGCCTTCCCAGTCCTAGCAGATCATCAACACCAGTAGTACCATGTGTATGAACTATCCCTATAAATGAATGTGACAAATGAGATTTTATGTAACCAATAAGACACACACTACATGAAATAATACAACATAGAGGGTTTTACTAAAGATAACTTGTAGCCTCCTTAGATTGGGTTATGGATGTCTCTGCATCGATTTACAAGACTCTACGAGATGTTAGCTCTGTCAAGTGAGACCATTGAGCCTGGCTCTGATACCAACTTGTCACAACCTAATTTCTCAAGTCATTATGGCACTTACCCTAATTCACAACCACCGGTAGGTATGCCAAACTTATAACTTGTAACAATAAGTAATGGGTATAAGGGGGAAAAAGCTAATAAAAGACAAAATAATAACAATAAAACATAACGAAAAACTAAATATATACATAAATGATCCCTCTAGAACCTGGAAGTAACAACTATCAAGATACTACAAAATAAAGGTGAGTACAAGTAAAAAAAGTAGACCAAAAATTAATACAATAACTGGCAATTCTCAAAAAGGCAAAAGATGGCCATCCAAGTTGAAGGAGACACAAATGATCCTAAAATAGTAGGTGCTCACCCTTGTCTCCAGCACTGACTGCAGTAGGCTTGATAAATTAGTAGTGATGACTTGTACTTGGACATGCATAACAAAAGTAGATGTAGAGTATAATATGAGCACTGAAAAATTAGATACCAAGTAGGCATCATAGGTCGGCTAAGCAAGAAAGGCAAAAGAAATATGAAAAAGAGGAATAAACTTACACTGGTATCAATCCATAGCATCTAAGGTAAGAGAAATACCCAGTCACATGAATAATAAGAATCTAGCTACGAATGCTAATGCAACCATGCCCAACCAAGCATTCATAAGCCTGTTAAACACATAATATAGATATGATTGCAACAACTAGAAAGTAAGGAATTTATAACTCTGAAATTGAAGATCCACTCCTGGTTCAACATCCAAGTATCCATGAAAACTGAAGGACCAAAGGTGATCTAGGGACTGAGGTTGGGATTGTGTCCTAACTACTCATCTAAAATTCTCAATAGGATCCAGGCCGAACCTGGTACTCAGATGTTTGCCATCATCTAAGATGGTTAAGGCTAGTCTTGGTACCTAGATACTTGTCTGAATTATCAAAAATATGGATGCCGAGCTTGGTACATAGATGCTTGTCATAGTCTAAGATGGTCAAGGACAGTCCTGGCACCTAGATTGAATTCTAAAAAATGTCAAAGCCGTAACTGGTACCCAGCTGCTTACCACAGTCTAAGATGGTCGAGGCCGAGCCCAGTACTTGGATACTAATATACATCTTAATCATAGGTGCCGAATACTCCCATCACAAATTGAAATCTAATGGTTGTCAATAATTGCCTTCCTTAATGCAATGAACTGTTATAATCACTTAAGTTACAAGCGACTCTGAAAAAAAGTCAAAAACAAAGTCTAGTGTCACTAATGTCACTAATGCTTTTCAAAAGCTGCAAAACTTAGGAAATTATGGATAAAAGTATTCATAAGAGCAAGGTTACTACCTAGTTAAGGCCCAACTACCAAACTCTAGTCTGTTATATCATTCTACAAGGATCTAAGGCAACTAGGATGACATCAGATCACCTAAACCATGTTTCCACCAACCTGCACTAAGGCCAACTTTCTCCACAATGACATATATATCAAAGCATAAAGAACTTTAAGAACTAAAAAATAATAAAAAGAGTCACATGCTTTCATTAACCGAAATACCTAGAATAGGCCTAAAACATGGATTATAACATTTAAGATATACACATAAGCTATACTAACCTAAATTTGATCAATGTCTGCATGATTTCACACATTCTAGCTCAATCTAAGTCCTACAAGCATCTTAATTCTCTCACTTTATTTAGGGTCGTGATCTTCTGAATTTGACATAAAACTTATTTACACTCGACCCTCTTCAGCGTTGGACATACATGTCGCCCTCTAATTTGAGATTCAATCCCTTTAAAAATAGGCGCTAATTTGACTAAACCATATTGTGTTTCATTTGTATAGTACTAGTATTGTAAGATGAGGGGTGTTACATCCTCCCCCTTTAGGAATATTCATCCTTGAATGTTAGCACAATTGAATAGCTTAACTAAGTTTAAACTTTTACTTACATAATCTTTTGACAACACACTAGGTATTTAATCACACGTACCTATTAGTGTCCCAATTCTGCATGTTGGACTTCCTCTTTATCTTCAAATAAGTAAGGGTATTTTGATTTCATCGCGTCCTTGGCCTCCTATGTTATTTCTTCTACTTGCTGGTTTCTCCAAAGTACTTTTACTGAAGCTATTTCTTTATTTCTTAGCTTCTTAACTTGACGATCTA
>JAOTQR010076852.1:0-12681 GCA_025774065.1 Solanum ossicruentum
ATTCCTTTTCATCATCATTACATCATCATCATATGGTCATTCAACTCATAAGACATGCATAGGATCTTCAATTCCTCAAGAATCCATAACTAGACATTTTATCAAACACTTAGAGGGTATATAATGCTAGTGTAAAACTATGCAATTCAAGAGTGAAATCATCCTAGAGAAATCAGTGTAAAGCCATCATTAGATACTTAGTAACACCCTCAAACAATATACATCAAGACGCTTCATCAATCGTCACCACAAACCTTAGATTTATAGTCCCAAACATAGCAAAACAATCACAATTTCATAATCTCAACATAGTGTGCAGTAATTTTCATAATAAATAAGACCAAGAGTAAATCAACTTTAAATCATGAAATTTTAAGAAAAGGAAGCTTGGGCATCATGGGTGAAAGGAACCCATGAAAGAAACCCACATGCCTTAACTTTGGAGATGAATTTGATGAAGATTGGAGATGGAGACTTGAAGCTTGAGAGGAAATCCTTAGATCCGGAGAGGGTTTCAGACTTGAGTTTAGGAGATAAAATATTGGGTAAATGTTTGAATGAGTATTGAGGAATATTTAAAATGATATGAGGGTGAAAATGGTTAATTATGGTATTTTCACGTATGAGAAGACTTAGGCCCAAGATCCAAAAGCCTTGGACCGAGATAAAATAACTGGGAGATTTTTATACTGAGGCGTGTCCCTAGCGCGTTGCGCCTAGGGCATGGAAACCTCATTGTTTTTCGCCACTTGAAAAATTGAAATTATGAGTCGTTCACTCTAGAATCGGGGTTAGACCTATTTCCCACTCAATTTGACCCCTTGAAGAAGAATATGAAGTCAGATTTTCTATGTCATGCACAGATTTTGAGATATGTGGAAATTACGATTTTGGACACCTCCAAGGCACATTTTCAAACACCTTTTGGGGTCGTTTCAATATCTCCCCATTGGGAAAATTCTTCCCCGAATGTCAAAGAGACGTATAGAAGAAGAGAAATCATGAAGAAAGCAGGTCCAACAAGAATGTAACAATGCACTTAAACACCATTTTCGAAATCTCAATTCAGGTGATAAAATCATTATGAACTTTTCAACATAAACATGGATGCATGCAATGATATAGGGGCTGAAACATGAGACTTGGAATTATAAAAGGACCTGACGTGTCATCATAAACTTGAACAGAATAAACAAGGTACAAATATTGCTTTTCCATGCCCGCTCTGGCTCCTCAAATGACACTTCCAACTTGACGATTCTCCCAAAGGGCCTTGATGAAAAATACACCCTTACAATCAACCTTTACTCATATCCATCGAGCTTCTTCATCGGACCATCTCATAAGTCAACACATCTTCCACAATGTCCACAACTTCAAAGAGTCCTATAACTTTTTAATCACCAACACATCTCCTCAACCTATATGCATGAATAATCGGACGAACCATATCCATATCCCAAGGCAATTCCCATTTGTATGCAACCTCACTAATCTTCTTCAACACTCTATGAAGACTCACAACTACAAACTCAATCAATGGAAGATGATCATCCCAACTACTTATGAACTCCATTACACAATCCCTAAGCATATCCTCAAGTAATCTCACCAACTCATGAATGTACAATTATGCATACTCTTTGGAACCATAAGTAGTTTTAGTTGGTAAAAAGTGAATCAATTTCATCACCCTATCAACCACACCCCAAATAGAATCAAAACCCTTTCTAGTCTCGGGCAATCCAACCACAAATCCCATGTTAATCACCTCCCACTTCCAAGTAGGAATCTCTATGTCCTAGGTTAGGCTACCCCGCCTTTGAAGTTCGGTTTAACTTGTTGACAACTATGACAACTGGAGACAAATTTGGAAATGCCCATCTTCATGCCTCCCTACCAATACACATCTCTCAAATCTCTTACATTTGATAGAACCAGGGTGAATAGAATAAGAAGAATTATGGGCTTCATCAAGGATCTTTTCCAGCAAGCCATCAACACAAGGTACACACAACCTACCTTGGTACCTAAGGGCACCATCTCCCCCTTGGGAGAAACCTTCCACCTTTTCCTCTTTCACCAATGCCTTCAATTCTAACAAGGAGGGATCAAGATCTTGCTTTGCTCTTACCTCATCAACTAATGAAGATTTAGAACCATCAATAACAATAACACCACCATTGACAACCTTTTTCAATCTAACCCCCAATCTAGTCTATTGGTGAACCTACCTAGTCACCTCCATACTACCACCATCAACATGAACAAGGCTAACCATAAACACCCTACTCAAAGCATTCACCACAACATTAGTCTTACCGGGATGATAATGAACACTCATATCATAATCCTTAAGAAGTTCTAACCACCTCCTTTGTCTCAAGATAAGATCCCCTTTGGATGAACACATATTAGAAACTCTAGTGAATGGTAACCACACCAACATGCACTCCATACGACCAATGACATCAACTTTTCAAGGTGAAAGCCCCGGTGGCCAACTTAAGGTAATAGGTAAGATAGTCCTTATTATGTATCTCAAATTATCTAAAAGCATAAAGTTCCACCTAAACATCTTGTATCAACACACAACACAAACCAATTTGGGCGACATCAGGCTACACAATAAACCATTCCAACCTTTCCGGTAGAAACAAGCTAGAAATGGACACAAACTTATCCTTTAAAGTTGGAAACTCTTTTCACACTCAATGGCTCAAACAAACTTACCCTTCTTTTGGATCAACTTAGTCATAGGGGAAGTAATAGGAAAGAAGCCATTCATAAACCTCCGGTGGTAACCTGCTAAGTCCAAGGAATTCCTAATATCCAAGGGAGTCAAAGATCTAGGCCAATTTCTATTCATATACATCTCCTTAAGATCAATCTTAATACCATCCTATGAAGCCACATGATCTAGGGAGGTAACCTTCTTTAACCACATTTCACACTTCACATACTTAGCATACGCTTCTCTTACTCCAAGATTTGCAACACTACCTCCAAATGGTTCACAAGTTTTAAATAAATCCATAAATCACTAGAGATCACTACAAGCATAATAAGGTAAGGACTAAAGGCCCTATTCATGAAACCCATAAACATAGCCGGTGCATAGCTAACCAAAAAACTCCAACATACTAGAAAGGCTCACTCCTAGTCTGAAAAGACACTTAGGGATACTACCTATCCTTATCATTAGTTGGGAACAAAACCCGAACCAAAGATCAAGCTTAGAGAAGTGACTAACCCATTGTAGTTGACTAAATAGATCAACCATTCTTAACCATCATATTATGACCTTATGGGTTCTACAATTCAAGGAGACACAATATGCAAGTAGTCGAACCATCTCAAGACCTCCAATCCAACAAACTAAGCTCAACCAAAATCACAAGGCAATACTCTATGCAATAAGAACATGGGGGAAACCCTTAGAGATTAATCATACCTTATGACAAGAAACAGACTTACCCCTTAGCAACCACACTACAAGCCCCCCATTCAAGGACAAACTCAATAGAGAATCAAAACTTAACTCTACGGTCCTACATCACGGAAGACACAACATGCATGCAACTAATCCACCCCAAGTACAACATCAAGGTCCAACTCAACAAATCTAATAAGTCACTAGGCAAGACCTAATGCAATATGAGCATGGAACAACACCTATGAACTTTCAAACAATAATAGACGCCAAAGAGAGTTTGGGGCACACATGAAACCCACTAGCAACCAAAAGAATATTGAAAGAAATAATGACACACCGGGTCCATCAATGCAAACACATCAAAGCTAAAGGAAATTCAACATACCGGTAACAATATAGGTCACCTCATCCCCTCTTTAAGCCTCTTGATCAACATCACCATCTTCACCCTTGTCTTGATCATAAGGGCTGAAATGACCCCAAAAAGTGCCTGAAAATGTGCCTTGGAAGTGACCGAAATCATAATTTCTACATATCTAAAAATTCGTTTGTTATTTCAAAAATTCAACTTCATATTCTTGTTCAGGGGGAAAATTGAGTAGGACATGGGTTTAGACCGAACTTTAAAGAAATCATAGCAAAATCTGAAACTTTAAAGTTGTAATTTCGAGTGTTAAATCCACGTGTGGGGTGCGACGTGCCCCACTATTATTTTGGTCATATTTTTCTGTTTCGAGTCCAAGGCTTTGGGTCATGGGCCTAAGCATTCCCACACGTGAAAATACCTATACTTAGCCTTATTTCACCCTCATATTATCCTAAAAATTTCCCAATACTAACTCAAATATTTAGCCATATTTTCACTCCAAAATTCAAGTCTCAAAACCTCTTCCGAATCTAAGGATTTTCTTCAAGCTTCAAGCCTCCATTTTCAATCTTCACCATGAGTTTCTCCAAAGCTAAGTTATGTAGGTTTCAACTATTGGGTCTTTCCACCCATGGTGCCATAATCTCCTTTTTACTCAATTTGCATGATTTAAAGTTGATTTTACAATTGGGTTACTAGTATGAACAAGTCTACAAACTATGTTAAAGCTATGTAAAGTTGTGACTGTTTTTCTATATTTTGAGCTATAAACCTTGGATCTCTTGTAAGATTTAGTGAGGGAGTTTGATGTATATTGCTTGGGGGTGTTACAAGGTGTTGATTGATGGTTCTATAACGAATTTTCTTGCATGATTTTATCTCTTTATTTCATGGTTTTATACTACCATTTCACATCCAACAAGTGTTTGATAAAATGTCCAGTTATGGTTTCTTGAGGAATTAAAGGTCCAAAGCTTGAGATATGATATGATTGATGTTATGATGACGAAATGAGCTTATGTAAATGATATATTATATATAAAATGTTGCATTAGAACATACCAGATCCAGGGGGACTAAGAGTCCGGATAACCGAGATCGGGGTTTGTACTCATCAATCATGTGAGGGGTTTGTACTTTGCCACTAGTGTAATAAGGTGAGATTATCATCAACCATGTGAGGGGTTTGTACTTCACTACCAAGGTGATGGGGTGAGATCATCATCAACCAACCAAGGGGTTTTTACTTAGAAAATCTTGCTTGATCTCTTCTACACATACAATATCCTATATAAGTATGAGTTACTTAAGAATATTATACTTAAGATTGATCATACATGCCATATTGTTATATGATATCTATTGCCTATTGTTATTCATTTTGATTATGATGTCCTTCTCTTGTTGCATTGTATTCTACATACTTAGTACATTCAAAGTACTAACACATACTCTTACCTACATGATATCATCATGTAGGAACCGGAGCCCAAGTTGATCATCCTCCTCCACATGGTTAGCTCGATATTATTCAAGCTATTTGGTGAGTCCTCCATTCCAGGGACGTTGGTCTATGTTTCTCTTATTATGTATTGAGACACTCTTCTTTATTTTCTATTTTGACTATGAGGGTGAGCCGGGTTGCTTTGTCTTGGCCCCCGCTCTTTTCTTTGTAGTAGAGGTGTTGTTGGACGTGCTATGTATCTATGTTATGAGCCTCGACTCTTTTGTCTCTAGGTGTTTATGTTATGCAAGCTTTCCCTTAGCCCCAATTCCCCTTGTTTATATTTCTTATGTTGGTTTACATTACTTTCGCGACCAAGGATGTGTAATGATATGCTATGAGGCTTGTTTGGGGTTCGCTCAGATTCTTTATTTGCCGGTCATGTCAAGGCCCTAAGTTTGGGTCGTGACAAAGATAATATCAGAGCACTAGGTTGATAGATCCTCAGAGTCCAACATACCACATCGATTAGAGTCTTATTCATGGTTGTGTTGTGCACCACAACTATGAATAGGAGACTATGAGACATTTTAGAAAATATTTCACTTCTTCTTGATCTATATAACGTGATAGAGTTAGATCCCCTAGGGCTTATTACTAATTCGTAACTGTTATATTTCAGAATATGTCTCAAGCTTCTCAAGATGGTGATATGTCAAATGCGGAGGTTCATAATGCTCTATGGGTAATAACCAAAGTGGTGACAACATTGGCAACTCAACTCAATCAACAAGTGAGTACTCACGAGACTTCTAGTGGTGGGGGAAGAGGTAGTGAGGCCGAGGGGTCCCGTGTTGAGGGTAAGTTCCAAAGTTCCAAAGTTCCAAGGAGAGAGATAGAGGTGGTGTGGTGCGTTATGCTAGGTGTCTAAAATGTGGTAGAGTCCATGATGGCCCATACTTGAAAGGTAATAATGCTTGTTATGGTTGTGGGGAGATAGGTCATACAAAAAAGGAGCTCCCTCACAAGCGTAAAAGGAGTAAAAGAGGTTATGAGGGCGTAGAAAGGCCTTAATATCGAAAGTATAGGGAGGGCCATGATGGCCTAAGTTTGAAGAAGTCTAATGCTTGCTTGGGTTTTGGTGGATTTGGGCTCGACGTTAGTGATTTTCCTCTTGCTCAATCCAAAAAAGGTGATGGTAGGATGACTAATCCCAAGTGTTGAAGGTGTGGGAAGAACCACGGTCGACCGTGTCGGAGGAATACTAGGGCTTGATTTAGATGTAGTAAAATGGGTCAAGCTAGTGGATTGTCCATTTATTCAAAGGGGGTGTAAGGGTCGTCGACTTTTGAATCGAGGTGGTCATGTTGATCAAGTGGCTCAAGGAGGGGATGAGATGTCTGATGCTATTACCAGTAAGTTAAAGTTCCCTTGGCTTTGATGTGCATCATTGATAGGCTGGTGTGCCACTATTTCTTCTCTATTCTTTTTGGTTGCTAGTGGGTCTTATTGTGTGCCCAAGTTGTTGTATGGACCTTTGATGTCTATCCTTTTTTTGAGTATATGGTTGCCAGGAGGTTCATAGGTGTTGATCCGAGTTTGTATTGCATTAGGTCTTACTTTATGGCTTGTTGATGCTGGTATGGTTGATTTTGACATCATTATAGGGATGGAATAGTTGCATGCATGTTGTATCTTCTTGGATGATAAGAGACATAGAATTAGATACCGACTCCCTAATGAGCTCGTCGTTAAGTGGAAGGTGGTCAAGCGGTAGTAAGGGAGGTAGGTCCATTTTATGTCTTAAGGCACAATTGATCTCTAAGGGGTTGCATTTATCATCGTGTGAGAATTGTAGGTATTGAACCTAAGTTGTTTTGTTTATAGAATTGTTGGTGGTGGTAGATGAGGCCTTGAATGTTCCTTTCCAATATTTTGAAAATTGGGGTTTGGCTTGACTAGTACACCGATTATGCCTATAAGTCTCATGATTCAGATTTTCAATCCCTACTCTAATAGGCTTGTGGTGGTTTTGGTGATGATATGATGGTTCATTTTCATAATAAGGTAGTGCATGTGAGTCATTTGAAGGTAGTACTACAAGGCTTAAAGGAGAAAGTTGGATGCTAAACAGGAGAAGTGGGAGCTTGGTTGTAAGAGGTTGCCTTCTTAGGTCGTGCAGTGCCGGGTGATGGTTATTAAAGTTGACCCTAGTAAGACTAAGGTGATTAGAGATTGACCTAGACCTTTGAACCCATCGAATATTAGGAGCTTCTTAGGCTTAGCAGGCTAATACCGGAGGTTGTGAATAGGTCATCTTCTATTACTTCCCCTATGACTTAGTTGACCCTAAATAAGGCCAATGTTGTGACCAACGTTTTGAATAGGGTGATTTGATAGGCTCGGGAGTTTCTATCTCTTGTGTGATTCCTTTGTGCTAATAGGATTTATGTGTGTGTCCCAGATGGTTGTGTGAGCCTATAGTGGTCAGAAGAGATCTATAAGGGTTGCCCTATGTTATTGCTGTGTAAAGTCTTGTCTTGTGATCTCAGTTGGACTTAGTTTGAGGTGTTGGAGGCCTTGGGGTAGTTTGGACTACTTGCATAGCATGTTTTCAATGAGTGTAGAACCTGTAAGCTTGTAATATGATGGTTGATCTATTTTGTCAAGTACAATGGGTTAGTCACTTCTCCAAGATTGATCTTTGGTATGAGTTTTGTCCCCAAGTGAGGATGAGGGTAGGTGATATCCCTAAGTGTCTTTTCTGACTAGAAGTGAGCATTATTAGTATTGATGGAGTTATTTGGTTGACTTATGTATCGGTGGCATTTGTGGGTTTCTTGAATAGGGTCTTAAAACCCTGCCTTGATATGTTTGTGGTTGTCTCTAGTGATGACATATTGATTTGTTTAGAGCTTGTGAATCATTTGGAGGGTAGTGTTGCAAGTCTTGGAGAATGAGAGGTTATTTGTTAAATATGATAGGTGTGCATTGTAGATAGCAAAAAGGTGGTTATAACTCTTTAATGATTATGATATGAGTGTGTATTATTTCCCCATTGAGGCTAATGTTGTGGCTGGTACTCTAAGTAGGGTGCCTATAGGTACCCTAGCATACGTGGATAATGGTGGCAAAGAGGAGACTAGTGGGGTCCATCGATTGATTAGATTGGAAGTTAGGCTGAGGGAAGTTGAGAATGGTAGTATTGTGTTTTTGATGGTTCCAACTCTTCTTTGTTTAAGGAGGTTTAGTTTTAAGCAAGGCCTTGAATCCACCTTATTAGAGTTGGAAGTTTTGGGTGGAAAGATAGTAGAGTGGAAGTTGTCTCCCAAGGGGGAGATAGTAGTTCATGGCAACAAGTGGAATATGTTTGGTTAAGTTTGACAAATGAGTTATGGTTATGAGTCCTTTTAGAGTGTAGAGGAAGTTGATAAGGTTGCATATGAATGGGACTTTCCTAGGGATGTGAATATGGTTCGTCCGGTTCTTCATGCTTATTTGATTGAAAGGATGTGCTGGTGACTCTAGTGCTATAGAACTCTTTGGGCTCGTAGGTGTTGTGGAAGGATAGGTTGTCTTAGGAGAAGGTCTCGGTGGAGGTGTTAGATGGATCAATGGAGAAGGTGATTAATGAGGATGTGATGTTCAGTAAGGCCCTTTCGAATGGATCATCAAGTAAAATGTGTCTCTAAGGAAGCCAAAACGGTCTTATGAGAGCGATATTCGTACCTCATTCACTCTAATCAAGCCTAATATAGCGACTAAGTTCTTTATGTTATTTCAAATCTTATGTTTCATTCCCTATATCATTCATGTGCATTCATGTTTAAGTTGACAAATTTATGATGATTTTACACTTATGTTGATATTTTGAAAATGGTGTTTTAAATATAATGTTGCATTCTTGATTGGGGCTGATTTTTTCATGATTACTCTTGTCATGTGCATTTTTCTTACATTGGGGGACGAATATTCCCAAGGGAAAGATATTGAAACAACCCCAAAAAGTGCTCGAAAATATGCCTCGAAAGTGCCCAAAATCGTATTTTCCATATATCTAGAAATTTGTTTGTTATTTCAAAAATCAGACTTCATATTCTTGTTCAAGGGGAAAAATTGAGTAGGAAATGAGTCTAACCCGAATATTAGAGCAACCATAGCAAAATTCAAAACTTCAAAGTTGCAATTTCCTGGGTTAAATCCGCGTCTGGGGTACAACGCGCCCCTGTGTTATTTTGGTCATTTTTTTTTCTATTTCAGGTCTAGGTCTTGGGCCTAAGCCTTCCACGTGAAAATACCTAAACTTAGATTTATTTCACTCTCATATCATCCTAAACATTCCCCAATACTCATTCAAATACTTACCTATATTTTCGCTCTCCTAAATTCAAGTCTCAAAACCTCTTCCAGATCTAAGGATTTCCTTCGAGCTTCAAGCCTCCATTTTCAATCTTTACCAAGAGTTTCTCCAAAGCTAAGGTATGTGAGTTTTAACCATTGGGTCCTTTCACCCAGGTACCCTAATTTCCTTTTTACTCAATTTGCATGATTTAAAGTTGATTTTACAATTGGATTCACTAGTATGAACATGTCTACAACTATGTTAAAGTTATGTAAAGTTATGACTATTTTGCTATGTTTTGAGCTATAAACCTTGGATCTCTTGTAAGATTTGGTTAGGGGTTTTGATGTATATTGCTTAGGGGTATTACAAGGTGTTGATTGATGGTTTTACAATGGATTTTTTTTTATATAATTGCATCTCTTTATTTCATGGTTTTATACTACCATTTCATACCCGGTAAGTGCTTGATAAATGTCCGGTTATGGTTTCAGGAGGAATTGAAGGTCCAAAACTAGAGATATGATATAATTGATGTTATGATGATGAAATGAGATTATATAAATGATATATTATATATAAAGCGTTTCATTAGACCATGCTCGATCCAGGGGGACTAAGAGTCCAGATAACCGAGATGGGGGTTTATACTTATCAACCATGCGAGGGGTTTGTACTTCGCCACTTGGGTGATAGGGTGAGATTATCATCAACCATGTAAAAGGTTTGTACTTCACCACCAGGGTGATGGGATGAGATCATCATCAACCAACCAAGGGGTTTTTACTTTGGAAATCTTGCTTGGTCTCTTCTACATATATGATATCCTATATAAGTATGAGTTACTTAAACATGTTTTACTTAAGCATTGATCATACATGCCATATTGTTATATGATGTCTATTACCTATTGTTATGCATTTTGATTATAATGCCCATCTCTTGTTGCATTGCATCTTACATGCTTAGTACATTCAAACGTACTAATGCATACTCTTGCCTACATGATATCACCATGTAGAAACCGGATCCCAAGTTGATCATCCTCCTCCACATGGCTAGCTCAGTATCATTCAAGCTAGTTAGTCAATCCTCCATTTCGGGGATGTTGGTCTATGTTTTTCTTATTATGTATTGATACAATCTTCTTTATTTTCTATTTTGGCTACGAGGGTGAGTCGGTTGCTTTGTCTTCTCCCCCACTCTTATCTACATAGTAGAGGTGTTGTTGGACGTGCTATGTATCTATCTTATGATCCTTGACTCTTTTTTCTCTGGGTGTTGATGTTATGCAAGCTTTCCCTTAGCCACAATTCTCCTTGTTTATGTTTCTTATGTTGGTTTACATTACTTTCTCGACCAAGGATGTGTATTGATATGCTATGAGACTTGTTTAGGATTCCTTCGGGTTCTCTATTCGCCAGTCACATCTAGCCCCTAGACTTGAGTCGTGACAAAGGCAATCCAAAATTTTGTGGCCCATTTCACCACACCAAAAGCATGCACTCGTGCTCCTCCTGCATGTACCACCATGTTTCCTCCCACATTTCGAGCATCTACAAAGAGTCACCCGCCATAGCCTCCTTTACTCTTATTGGGTTTAAGAGGGCAATCCGTTACCTTATGACCTAACTCTCCACAACTATAACAAGCGCCGTACCTCTCAAGCATGGGCCATTATAGCACCTACCATACTTTGGGCACCTATCATGAGGTACCACCACCACCTCTACTTTTGGAACTTTCCTTCAATACGGGCCCTCTTGGCCTCACTACCTCTCCCCTTACCATTTGATGTCTCGAGAGCATTCACTTGTTGATCGAGGTGAGTTGCCAACTTTGTTGCCGCTCTGGTCAATACCTATAGAGCATTGCGAACCTCCGCATTCACCATAGCACCGTCTCGAGTAGCTTGACACATATCTTGTAATGTAACAGTTAGGAATTAGTAATAAGTCCTAGGGGACCTAACTCTATCGCATGACATAGATCATAAAGAAGTGAAACATTTTCTAGAACGCCTCATAGCCTCCTATTCATAGTTGTGGTATGCTTCACAACCATGAATAAGATTCTAATTGACGCAGTGTGTTGGACGCGGAAGATCTAACAACCTAGTGCTCTGATACCACCTTTGTCACGACCCAAGCCTAGGGTCTAGAATTGACCGGTGAATGGGGAACTCAAAGGGACCCCAAACGAGCCTCATAACATACATTACACATCCTTGGTCGCGGAAGAAATAAAAATGACAATAAAGCATTAGAAGTAAGGGTAAAGAGACTAAAAAAACTTCCACATTATAGTTATCAAAAGTCAATAGAGTCAAGCTCATAGCATAGATACACAACATGTCCAACAACAACTTTACTACATAGATAAGAGCGGGGGCCAAGACAAGCAACCGGGCTTACCCTCATAGTCAATACATACATAAGAGAAAGTCTTAATACATAACAATAGACCATAAGTAATGTCCCCGGAATGGAGGACTCACCAACAAGCTTGATAGAAGTCGTACTAGTCACGTGGATAAGGATGATCAAGCGGTACACCAGTTCCTACATGGTGACATCATGTAGGCATAGAGTATGCGTTAATACATTTCAATGTACTAAGTATGTAGGATGCAATGCAACAAGAGGTAGGTATTATAGACAAAATGCATAATCATAAGCAATGAATAACATACTAACAATATGACTTGTATGAATGATGCTCGGAGTGAAACCATGCTTATATAGATCATAATACAAGTGTATGGAGTGATCATTATAGTGCAAGCCAAGGCCTACCACCCCCTTACATAGGCGCATGAGGTACGAACCCCTTCATGAGGTTGATGGAGTACAAACACCCCACCGAGGTTGACAGAGTATAAACCCCCCATCAAGGTTGATGGGTACCAGCCTCCAACAAGATTACCCTGGCCTACTACCCCCTGAGCTAGGCGACCAAGGTACCAACCCCTCGATAGGTTACTCAGGCCTACAACCTCCCGAGCTAGGCTTGGTTATTCCCAACACTATATAGAGATAATATCATATATATATATATATATATATATATACACACACACACACACACACACA
>JAOTQR010076854.1:0-12680 GCA_025774065.1 Solanum ossicruentum
GCCGCTGTCTTCTTTTTCAGGTGGCTTAGTCAATAAAACAGAGGAAACTCTGCCGAAATTTCTGCAGATTTCCAACTTAGGTAATTGGGATGATTATGTTTATGCATGAGTAGGTGTCCCTAACGGGCACAGGTCACGGCCCTCGGTGGGGTCGTGGCACTCTTTTCCCCCTATTTTCTCTTGTTCATGTTGTTATGAGTTTGAAATTTTGAAGTGTTTTTTATAGGAAAGGTTTATGTGGAGCAAGTTAAAAATAGCAAATTAGGTTATGCGAGACAGAGCAAGTGTGTTAAAGTCTTAACAAATTTTGTCATCTTAACCAAAGCTACAAATGAAGGGTATTTAAGTAAATTGAAGAATTAAATTTTACTTAGAGAAGATCACAATTTTTGTTGGTTTTTCACCAACCGCCCACTTCTGGTGATGAATCAATTTAATGGTCGTCGAAAAGTAAGATGGGGAATAGGGATGAAAAATTTTCAACAAAAAAAAAATGAAACAAAAAATAGCAAATCACAAAATATAAAGAGAGAAGAAAATGAAAAATAGACCTTGGATGATCGCATGGTGGTGCTGATGCTCTCGAAGAAACGAGATAAGGAGGAGGACAGTGGAGGACTTGCAGGATATTTGGAATCATATGCCTCATTGAGGGAGTTGTTAACTTTAGTCTTAAATGAGAGAGCCTTCTTCAGTTTGCACCACAATGCTAACATTCTTTTTTTTTTCCAGAGAAATAGTAGCAAAGAGAGAGAGTTCAAGTGAATTAACTTTTTGTGAAACAGAATGTTGATAGCTTCTGTATATATACTGAGAAGTGTAGCTTAGGTGATGAATACAGCTAAGATGTAGTAAATTTAGAGATAGTTTATTTAATATTAACGATATACAGATTTTATGATATATATGTGGCCCCGACCAATAGTTTAAAGAAGATCCTTTCAAAATAAATTAATTTTTTAATAAAATAATTAACACACACACACACACACACACACACACACACACACACACAAGTTTCTCTACCCGTGCGTTGCATGCGCATATTAAGTTATACTACCTGATTTTGTATACATTAAATTACTACAACAACAACAACAACATTACCCCAATGCCTCAAAGGCTCCCGCCTATGCGGGGTAAAGGGGGGTCGAATGTACGCAGCCTGACCCCTAGTTTAAAAACATAGCTCGACTGTTTCTGGATGACCCATGATGAGCGTCGAAAGTTGCATTGACTAACTACTACTTCACAATTGAAAAAAGCGCAGACAATTTAAAGAGCCATTTTGCTTTATTCCATCATATCCCAAAGCCAAAAAATAGTGAATCTTTGGCTCCATCCGAGATTGATGGAAAGTATACATTAAATTACTATTTGGATAAAATAAATAAAATTTTTGTAAATAATTAATATATATTGCTAAAAGCACAATCATCTAATAATATTATCATTATATTACTCGAGATACATTTCTTGAAATATTTTTATAATACATTATTAGAAGTAGTACAAAATACTTTTCTTTCTACATAAGACACAATGAAATCCGTAACACCTGATAAAATTATTAAATTACCCCTAGAATAGAGATGTGCGCATAACACAACTTCCCATGCTCCGTTTGCGAATTCGAGACCGGATATGCAATCAACAAGAAAAATTGAGTGGGAAAATGGCCTCGTTCGAATTTTAGAGCCACCAAATCGATAAATAATTTTTAGATCCAAAACGATTTTCAATGGTTCTCTGGACCCAGGGCGCGACGCACCTAGGATGCCTTTTTTTTTTTAAAAAAAAACTTTCAACGAGAATTGGAAAACTCGTTTAGAAAATTTTTGGGAAAAAATATATATAGGTTAGTGCCCCGTTCACGTCGCGGACTGGGCAATTTCGGGATGAAAATCTTTCTTTAATGTTGAGGGGCATTCTGGTCAATTTTCAACCCCTCCTAAATTCAAAACACGATCAAATTAGGTTATTTTGATGCGTAAATAGGGTCTTAAACCCCATTCTAAGCCATTCTAAGATCTTGAAGGAGACTTGGGCTTGAAAGTAGAGAAGGGAGCGTAAGATTAAAGAATTCAAGGAGAATTCTTGAGAGATTGGTTGCCAAAGCTTCATCCCAGGTATGTAAGGCTAAACTAAAAGCATGAGATTGTTCTCTCAGGTGCTCTATAGATGGTCTCGAAGAATTGGAAGTCCCATGAGTCTACCTACATGATTTTTGATAGTTTTCTTGAAATTTATATTACTCACATGTATTTTCATACGTTGATGATCATCAAAACTTGTTTTCTTGAATTGAATATTTTTCATGAGATATTGCATAAAACCCTACATGTTAATTATTAAATGCATGCATGAAAGATGATAAGGGTTGAGTCTATAACCTTAATTAATAATGTCAATTGTAATTGTGATTGTGAATGTGAGAATGATGATAGGTTGATAGTAGTTTATGGCCCATGAGTCTTTCCAAATGAACTCTAATGATTTTTCTATTCAATTGTTCCTAATGATTGTTCTAAGCCTTGAACTATTTATTGAGATTTTGATTGATGAGATGATGAGAGTCCCTATGAGACTGATTGAATGATGAAGTGCCTCAACGAAACTGATTTGAGATGAGTTGATTGAGATAATTTGATTGGATGGATTGTTTTATGAGCATTGAGTCTTGGAAGGAGTATCGAGCACCGAAGAGCGAGAGTTGATCCAACTCACACTTGTCAAAATACGTATCCAAGTGTAGGTAAGGATTTGAACCATCATATTACATCGTAATTCCCTCTTGATAGAGTCCCTGAAACAATAGAGGACTTGTTTTTGATTTGATGGTAGTCCCTAGTGGATTCGATTTATTCCTTACTTGGCAAGTACGGAATGACTGTGACAACATTAGCATTATTATTGTACAATCACTGGCTGATAAGTGATTGTTGTCATATAAGAGAAACTCCCAGAAGGTTTTCACTTTGAGTACTCTGAGTCGAGATGAGATGAGTCCCTCTGAGATGAGTCTGATTTGATTGATGAGGTTTGATGAATTAGATGGGTCATGTTCTACTCTTTATTCTTGCTTTAGATAGACACTTGACATGGTGATTTGTTATTATCCTTGATGTTGATTGTTGTTTCATATTATTCTACCTGTTTCGATTTCATTCAGCTATTTTACATACCGTACATTCCACATACTGACGCCATTCGACACTGCATCATTTTTATGATACATATACAGGGATTAGAGATCATCAACAGGCACATCATTGAGGATCTTGGACGCTCAGCCGATTGGTGAGCCTCCCTTACTTTGGAGGATTAATATATTTTATTTTCATCTTACTTTAGAGTTAGATTTATTTTGCTTTATTTTGATTTAAGTGTCCATGAGTCTGTCATTGGCACCACCTAATAGTGATAGAGGCTTCATAGACTAGAGTTGTATGTTGATTGTAAAATTATGTGTTAGTATTTCTACTAGCCTTTCATTTATATTATTATTATTTAAGATTAGACAGAAGTGCCCATTTATATTGTTTAGGTCTTCCACTGATTAGTAGAGATGATTGATTGAATAATTGTGATGAGGCCAAGTGGTTCTCTCGGGGACTAACAATAGTCTCTGGGTGTCGCCCAAATCTTGGATACCCTCCTGAGGCAAGGAAAACTTGGTATCGGAGCACGAGTTCAAGTGTCCTAAGGAGTCTATGATGCCATGTCTAGTAGCGTCTTGTTTATGGGTGTGTTGTCGATCACTCTACATAAGCAAGAGGCTATAGGACATTAGGAACTGTTTCCTTTCATTTATGTTCTAAATCGTGTTATAAAGTTACGCTTTATGAAAGTTCTCATCTAATTCGTGCTTTGTATGTTGCAGAATTGTGATCATACCTCCCAAAAGAGTCGTCAGAGGTAGAGGACGTCCTGCCAGACAACATCTTAACCCACTTGAGCCTCAAGGACATGAGAAGCCCGTGGAACTAGCTATCCCTGTTGCACAGTCCTCGCAAAATGTGGTTTCCAATGCCAAGCTACACTATGCTATTCAAACCTTAGCCTAGGTTGTCACAACACTTGCTGCGAGATGAGGAGCGTGTTGACAAGATGCTCATGACACTTCTAGAGTCCAAAAATTCTTGAAGATGAATTCGTTTGTGTTCACAAGGTTTGCATCCACTGAGAAACCTGAGAGCTATGTGGAACAGCTTCAGAAAGTGTTCCAAGTGATGCATGTGGCTGGTGCTGACAGAGTGGAACTAGCTTCTTACCAACTCAAGGGTGTGGCTAAACTTTGGTATGATCAATGGGAGAAGGGTAGAGGAGAGGATGCCCCCATGTTGACTTAAGCTATGCTTGAGGAAGCTTTCTTGGGGCGCTTCTTCCTAAGAGAGCAAAGAGAAGTAACGGTAAAAGATTTCTTGAACTTGAAGCAGGGTTCTATGACTATGCAAGAGTATGGGCTGAAGTTTACACAACTATCTCGCTATGCTCCTGACATGGTTGCTGATATGAGGGGGAAGATGGGAATGTATGTTGATAGGCTAAATAGAGGGCCAATGAGAGATAGGAGAGGAGCAATGCTTGTGAGTGATATGGACATTGGGAGATTGATGACTTTTGTACAGCAAGCTAATGAGGAGAGGCAGCATGATAGAGAGGAGTTCAGAAGCAAGAAAGCTAAAATATCCATCCATGAGGTTGGGAAGAAAGGCAATGGTAATCGATTTTCAGCACTGTGATCTGCTATGCACCTGAGCCTAGAGTAAAAAATGATTAGAGGTCCTAGAATGTTGGAGCCTGTGGGTCTCAGTCACAAGTTAGTGTGGCTCAAGGTTCAAGAGGTAAACCACCATGTGGTACATGTGGCAAGTTACACATAGATAAATGCCGCGAGGGGAGTGATAGATGCTATAAGTATGGCCAAACAGGTCACTATCAGAGAGATTGTCCACTGTGGGCTGACCGAGCTTAATCTTTTACACCAGCCCCACTAGCTAAAGGAAATCAAATAGGCACTACGTTAGGCGCAAGCGGAGCTACAAACCGTTTGTATGCCATGAGTAGTTGACATGATCAACAGAACTCCCTAGATGTTGTGACAGGTATGATTCGTGTCTTTTCTATTAATTGTTATGTGTTGATAGGTCCTAGTGCCACATTATCTTTTGTCACTCCTTATGTGGCCGGTAGATTTGATAGAACCCCTGAGATTCTTCTTGAACCCTTTGATATTTCTACTCTCGTGCATGAGTCTAATAGAGCTGAGAGAGTCTATAGAGCTTGTGTAATGTCCATCCATCATAAGGATACTATCATTTATCTATTGAGTTAGATATGACTAATTTTGATTTGATCTGTGGAACTGATTGGCTCCACGCCTGTTATGCCTCTATTGATTGTAGAGCCTGAACCGTTAAGTTCTAATTTCCGAATGAACCAGTTCTAGAGTGGAAGGTTGATTCCGTAGCACCTAAAGGAAAGTTTATGTCATATCTTAGAGCCAGAAAGATGATTGCTAAGGGTTGTATCTACCACCTTGTGATAGTTAAACCTTGATGATGTTGAGTCTCCTACTCTTGAGTAAGTCCCGATTGTTAATGAGTTTCTAAAAGTGTTTCCTGAGGATCTGCCCGAAGTCCCTCCTAATAGGGAGATTGACTTTGGGATTGATGTTCTTCCTGATGCCCAACCTATCTCAATTCCACCTTATAGGATGACGCCTGCCGAATTAAATGAATTGAAAGAACAATTGGCAGATTTGTTAGAGAAGCGCTTGATAAGGCCGAGTGTTTCTCCTTGGGGTGCCCCTGTCTTATTCGTGCTAAAGGAAGATGGGTCTCTCAAAATGTGTATCGATTATAGGCAACTGAACAAGGTCAGAATAAAGACTATGTATCCTCTCCCAAGGATTGATGATTTGTATGACCAACTTAAGGGTGTCTCTTGTTTCTCAAAGATAGACCTCAGATCTGGCTACCATCAGTTGAAAGTGAGGGAATGTGACATTCCAAAGACAATCTTTAGGACTAGATATGACCATTTTGAGTTCTTGGTCATGTCTTTTGGGTTGACGAATGCACTTGCAGCCTTCATAGACTTGGTGAATAGAGTGTTCAGACAGTATCTTGATATGTTTGTGATTGTGTTCATTGACAACATTTTGGTGTATTCAAGAGGTGAAGAGGAGCACGCAAACCACCTCAAAATTGTCCTCCAAACCCTTAAGGACTATCGATTGTATGCAAAATTCTCGAAATGTGAATTCTAGCTTAAGTTAGTGGCTTTCCTAAGCTATATTATCTCCGGTGATGGTATTCGACTGGATGCTTAAAAGATTGAAGAAGTTAAGAACTGGCCTAGACCGACCTCTCCGACTGACATAAGAAGTTTCTTGGAGTTGGCAGGCTACTACTGCAGATTTATTAAGGGATTTTCTTCCTTATCCACACCATTAACTAAGTTAACTCAGAAAAAGGTCAAGTTTCAGTGATCCAATGAATGTGAGAAGAGTTTCCAAGAGTTGAAGTCTAGATTGACTACTGCACCCGTGTTAACCTTGCTCGTTGGGATCGGTGATTTTATAATCTATTATGATGCTTCGAGAGTTAGATTGGGATGCATGCTGATATAAAGAGGGAAGGTGATAGCCTATGCTTCCATACAACTTATGATCTATGAGAGGAACTATCTAACTCATGATCTTGAGTTAGCATCAGTGGTGTTTGCACTTAAAATCTGGCGCCACTACTTGTCTAGAGTGCATGTGGATGTGTTCACCTACCACAAGAGCTTGCAATATGTTTTTTAGTGAAAAAGAGCTCAACCTGCGATAGAGAAGATGATTGGAGTTGCTCAAGGATTATGAAATGAGCATTCTCTACTATCCAGGTAGAGCTAACATTATTGCCGACACTCTTAGCAGGTTGTCAATGGATAGCACGACCCATATTGAGGAAGGAAAAAAGGAGCTAGAAAAAGAAGTGCATCGATTGACCCGATTGAGAGTTCAACTTGAGGAGAATGATGAGAGAGGAGTTAATATTCAGAACATGTATGCTTCATCTTTGGTGGCATAGGTGAAAGAAAAGCAAGATCGAGATCCTGTCATGCTCCAATTGAAGGAGGTTGTCCACAAATCGAAAGTGATGGCCTTCTCTAAAGGGGGAGATGGGGTGTTGAGATACCTGAGTAGATTGTGTGTTCTAGATGTTAAGGGTATTCGAGATAGAATCATGGCTTAAGCTCACAACACTAGATACTCTATTCATCCTGGCTCTGCCAAAATATAACATGACTTGAGAGAAGTCTATTGCTGGAGTGGAATGTAGAAGGATATTACCGAGTTCATCTCAAAGTTCCTGAATTGTCAGCAAGTGAAAGTTAAGCATCAAAGGCCATGTGGATTGGCTCAGAACTTTGATATTTCTGAGTAGAAGTAGGAAATGATCAATATGGATTTCATTATTGGTCTACCGAGATCTCAAAAGGAACATGATTCGATATGGGTTGTTGTGGATAAGATGACCAAATCGGCTCACTTCGTAGCAGTTAAGACAACTAACACTGTGGAGAGGTATGCCGAATTATACATACAAGAAATTGTGAGGTTGCATGGAGTTCCTTTGTCCATCATCTTGGACAGAGGAGCTCAATTCACCTCCCAATTTTGGAGATCGTTCCAGAAAGGATTGGGTACAAAAGTAAATTTGAGCACAACCTTTCATCCACAGATAAATGGTCGGGCAACGCGTACAATTCAGACGTTAGAGAGGATATGTTGAGAGACTGTGTTCTTGATTTCAAGCGAAATTAGGATGATCACCTACCATTGATTGAGTTTGCATACAACATTAGTTATCATACAAGCATTCAAATGGCCCCCTATGAAGCATTGTATGGGAGGAAATATAGATCACCAGTTAGGTGGTTCGAGGTTAGAAAAGCAAAGTTGAATGGGCCTGATCTTGTCCATCAATCAACGGAGAAGGTTAAGGTCATTAAAGAGCAGTTAAAGACTGCACAGAGTCACCAGAAATCCTCTACTGATATGAGGAGGAGAGACTTGGAATATTAGGTAAGTGATTGGGTATACTTGAAAGTGTCACCTATGAAGGGTGTCATGAGATTTGGGAAGAAGAGCAAATTAAGTCCACGCTTTATTGGGCCTTATCAGATTGTGAAGAGGATTGGAAAGGTTTCTTAGAAATTAGAGTTGCCTTGTGAGTTGGACAAAATCCATCCAGTGTTTCACGTGTCGATGTTGAAGAAATGTTTGGACAAAATCCATCCAGTGTTTCACGTGTCGATGTTGAAGAAATGTTTGGGAGATCCTAACTTGGTGATCCCTATGGAGAGCATTGTAGTGAAGGATAATTTGATCTATGAAGAAATTCCAGTCCAAATCCTTGATTGTCAGATTCGAAAGTTGAGAATCAAAGAGATAGCCTCAGTCAAAATCCTGCGGAGAAATCAATTCATTGAGGAAGCCACATGGGAAGCTGAAGAAGAGATGAAAGCAAAATATCTGCACCTATTCGTACCAAATGATGAGTATTCATACCAAATGATGAGAATGTTGAAGGTAATTTCTTTACTCTTAACTAATTGATTGATCTATTATTGATTTGTCATATCTATTCTTGATTCGGATAGAGATTGTTGATAGTGAATGAGGAGTCGAAAGTTTGATTGATAGATGTGAATGTTGAGATGAGTTTGAGTGTATTCATGCCTTAATATCCACCTTTACTCATCATTCGAGGATGAATGATCCCAAGGGGGAGATAATCTAACACTCGATAAAATTATCAAATACCCCTAGAATAGAGATGTGTGAGTAATGCGTCTTTCCGTGCTCCATTTACGAATTTGAGACCGGTTATGCAATCAACATGAAAAATTGAGTGAAAAATGGCCTCTTCAAATTTTAGAGCAAACGGATCGAAAAATAATAGTTTGATCCAAAATGATTTCCAGTGGTTGTATGCGACCAGGGCGCTCCTGGGATGCGGACATACCTTATATTTTTTTTTAAAAAATTTTTCGACAAGAATTGGAAAATACATTTGGAAATTTTTTGGGAAAAAATATATAGGTCCACGCCTCGTCCGCATCACGGACTAGGCAATTCTGGGATGAAAATCTTTCTTTTATTTTGAGTGACATTATGGTCAATTTCCAACCCTTCCTAAACTCAAAACGCGATCAAATTAGGTCATTTTGATGCATAAATAGGTTCTTAAACCTCATTCTAAGCTATTCTAAGTTCTTGAAAGAGACTAGGGCTTGAAAGAAGAGAAGTGGAACGTAAGATTGAAGAATTCAAGGAAAATTCTTGAGAGATTGATTGCCAAAGCTTCATCCCAGGTATGTAAGTAAAAGCATGAGATTGTTCTCTCATATGCCCTATAGATGGTCTTAGAAGAATTGAAAGTCCCATGAGTCTACATACATGATTTTTGATGGTTTTTTTGAAATTTATATTAATCACATGTATTTTCATATGTTGATGATCATCATAACTTGTTTTCTTAAATTGAATATTTTTCATGACATATTGCATAAAACCCTACATGGTAATTATTAAAAACACGCATGAAAGAGGATGGGGATTGAGTCTAGAACTTTGATTGAGAATAACGATTGTAACTGTGATTTTGAACCTGAGAATGATGATAGGTTGATAGTAGTTGATGGCCAATGAGTCTTCCCAAATTAACTTTAATGATTTGTCTATCGATTATTCATAATGATTGTTCATAATGATTATTCTAAGCATTGAGCTATTGATTGATGAGATGATGAGAGTCCATATGAGACTGATTGAATAATGAAGTGCCTCCACAAGGCTGATTTGAGATGAGTTGATTGAGATGATTTGATTGGATGGATAGTCTTTTATGTATTGAGTCTTGGGAGGAGTAACAAGCACCGAAAGAGTAAGAGTTAATTCAACTCGCACTCCTCAAACTACGTAGCCAAGCGTAAGTAAGGATTTGAACCATGACATTACATCGTGGTTCCCTCTTGATAGAGTCTTTGAAACAATAGAGGACTTGTCTAATTTGCTGGTGGTCCCTAGTGGATTTAATTTGTTCCTTAACTGGCAAGTACAGAACGGATGTGGCAACATCAGCGTGATTGTTGTACAATCACTGGCTGATAAGTGATTGTCGTTAGATAAGAGAAACTCCCAGAAAGTTCCCACCTTAGTACTCTGAGTCAAGATGAGATGAGATGAGTTCCTCTGAGATGAGTTTGATTTGAGTGATATGGTTTGATGGGTTAGATAGGTCATGTGTATACTCTTTATTCTTGCTTTAGATAGACACTTGACATGTTGGTTTGTTATTATCCTTGATTTGATTGTTGTTTCATATTATTCTACCTGTTTTGGTTTCATTCAGCTATTTTATGTACCATACACACCATGTACTGGCGCCATTCGGCACTACATTATTTCATGATGCAAATACAGGGGGTTAGAGATCATCAACAGGCGCATCATTGAGGATCTTGGATGCTCAACTGATTGATGAGCCTCCCCTACTTCGGAGGATTCATATCTTTTATTTTCATGTTGCTTTAGAGTTAGATTTACTTAGATTTATTTTGACTGAGGTAGCCATGGGGTCTGTATTTGGCACCACCTGATAGTAATCGAGGCTTCATGGATTAAAGTTGATTGTTGATTGTAAGATTGTGAGCTAATTTTTTCTACTAGTCTTTAATTTATACTATTGTTTGAGCTTAGATAGATGTGTCCATTTATATTCGTTATTTCTTCTGTTGATTAGTAGAGATGATTGATTGAAAAATTGTGATGAGGCCAAGTAGTTTGCTTGGAGACTAGCAATAGTGTCTAGGTACTGGTCAAGTCTTGGGTATCACCTGGGGCGTTACAAAATCATTTAACAATTTACTATCTATATAATTTTGCAAGTCATTTTTGATAAATTTTATTGGAGAAATAGGGAAAGTCCTTTTTCGTTGTTATTGTTGGCGCCGACAATTAGTGGAAAAGAAAAACAAACATTAATTAGAATTTGGTTACAACATTAGAACTTCATTTTGTATTTGGTCAAAGATTCTAGATGTATTATTTATGAAAAAAATATTGTTATTAAAAAAATTATTTTTATTTTAAAAGCTTTATCAAATATCTTATCTTATTAAAATTAGTTTTTAAAATTTAATTTCATAAATTACTTTCTCTACATTTCAAATTGTTAAAAGGAGCCCATTAAGTGCATCTGGGTTAATTTTCTTTTTTACTTTTTTAAATGATTAATTTATTTCTGGAAAAGTTCTAATAAAATTGATTAACCAAAAACGTATATATTGATCCAAATTATAGTTGTTTTGCATCTATTAAAATAGTAAGAAGTAATGACGAAACATTCAGAGAAATAAATGTTATATTATAAATAACGGGAGGTTAGTGTGCTCAAGTCAGATCTAATGGAAGGTTTTTGAACTTATTCTTAATTTTTTTCTTTTTAAACTCTGAAAGGTAGTGGTCATTCTCCTTCTTTCATTCTTTTTCTAAAAAAAGGTATTAGTCATTTTCCATACTAAAAAATAAATAAATATTTTATCGATTGTTTAATTAACTTAAAACATTTGTATTATGAAATCCAACAAAGATCAATCATTCGTTTTTCACTACAAAAGAAAATTTTTGTCTCTATGGGTGTTCAAAGCAAAAGAGGACAATATTATCCTGTAAAGCTGAATTTCATTAGCTTATAAATAACGGAAATCAATATCGTAAAAGAGCGAAAAAAATTAAAATTCAATTTATACCCTCACCTATACGTCCAAACAAATCAAGATCAAAGTTAGGTGGTATTAAATTATGTTTTTTAATAGTTGATACGGGATAGATTGTGGATTCATACACTAGTCTAATGAACTTTTTTTTTTCTTCGTATTTTCTCTTGTTCATTTTTTTATGAATTTGAAATTTTGAAATTTTATATAGGGAAGGTTTATGTGAGCATGTTGAAAATAGCAAACCTGGCTATGCGAGGCAGAGAATATGTGTTGGAGTCTTAATGAATTTATATGGACTTTATCCTTACTCATCCCACCCCCTTTGTCATCTTAAGCAAAGCTACAAGTGAAGGGTATTTAAGTAAAAATAAGAATTAAATTTCACTTAGAGAAGAACTCAATTTTTGTTGATCTTTCAATAGCAGTCCACTTTTGGTGATGAATCAATCTAATGGCTGTCGAAAAGTAAGAAGGGAAACAAGGATGAAAAATTTTTGGCCAAAAAAAAAATGAAACAAAAAATAGCAAAATAAAAATAAAAAGAGAGAAGAAAATTGTTAGACCCCGTAATCACTTAGCGGTCAATTATTAATTCGGAAAATTTTTTGGGATTGAAGTATATTTTAAATTTAATCAACTTAAGGTGCGGGAGTGTGGAAGTAAGTGAAATTGGTGGATAAAAATTTAAATTGAAGTCGGAAGTCCTTAATTGGATTTAAAATACAAAAGTTGGGGACTCAATTGGTCATTGGGCAACTAGAGGCCCTTATGTGCAATTTTAAAAAAAATGAACCTCTATAAATACCCCTCTCTTATAACATTTTTTCCATTCTTGTTCTTGCAAGACTTGGAGAAGCTAAGGAGAAGAGAAGAGAGGGCTTAGGAAGTGAAGAAGAGAA
>JAOTQR010076855.1:0-12679 GCA_025774065.1 Solanum ossicruentum
TAGCATGGGTTCTAATTAGTGATAGAATATCTATATATAAGACCTTTATAAATAAATAAATAAAAAGTTGAATAGAATTATATTGTTATTTTACATATAGTATTTTTCTTTTGAAATTTTTACCTCTGTACATCTCACGTTTAATTTTTTTTTCATATTGTTATATCTTGTCTTTATCTATCTAGATCATTTATTTCTAATAACATGATTTTAATTTATTTTTCAGCGTTCATGGCATAATTCATGAACTCTACCTTTCTGAAAAAAATAGAAATAAAGTTAACAGTGACAATTGATGATTTGTCTTGATCGGTAAGTAATGCATTCATTTTTAACATCAAGTTTGGATTAATGGTATTTATTACTAAAATATCTACCTTATTACAAGTAATTATTTATGTCATGCCCCGGGAGGGTACCCTAAACGTGACTGACACTCGAAGACTATTGTTAGTCCTCAATCAGACCACATAGTCTCATTGCCATCGTTCCATCCATTCATATGCGGAAGATTCACTAAAGTAACCAACTATCATAAGATTAATAAAAGTAAATGTCTCAAAGAAAGGGAACAAGGATAAAATAATCCCGACACCATCCATCAATCGTCTATGTCTACGAAGCCTCTATAACTAACATCTAAGAAGGCACCATGACAGACCATGGGTACCACAATCAAAAAAGTTACTGACATAAAGATAAATAAATAACCATCCTCTAAATGTTAGGGAGGACTCACCACAGATTAGAGTCAAAACTCTGAACCTCGACGGTTGGGCTGCTAAAGTCGTCGTTCTGCCATTCTGCATTATAAAATGATGCAGCGTCAAAGGGCGTTAGTACGTGGAATATACTATATGTAAAACGGGCTAAAGAAAAGGAAACATTATAACAATCTCTCATCAATCACTCAGCCTCACCCTAGAGCAAAGGATAAGACTCTACCACCTCACTATCCATCAAACATCAAACAATCGCATCTCATTGGAGTTCTATCATCATGAAACCTATCTGGGAGTTTCTTAGACCTACACCCATCACCTATGAGCTGGTGATGGTAGAATGAAGCGATGTCGTTGGAACATCCGCCCAGTATTTTGCTGGGGTAAAAGGGCATACATCAGGGGTTTATAATAATAGTAAGTCCTCTTTTGGGACTAAGGAAATATTCGTTCTCACAGTCTGATCCTCTGCTACGCTGGACATGGAGGTAATGAGTGCGAGCGGGACTCACTCTTACACATTTTCGATACTCAATACTCCTCCCAGGACTCGACAAGCTCATAAGTCTATCAATTCATCAAGGATTTTCATCACTCAACCTCTACGGGTAAAGACTATCTTTTTAAATTCAAGCGAATATGTTTGTTCAACTCTACCAATATTAATTCCAGCTATCACATTCATCAACACACATTACCTCAGGACTCAGATTCAGTCAAACATCACATTAAGACAATCAAGGACCTAGACATCCCCTTAAGTTCATTATTCAAGTCTTTACAGAGAGAATTTATATGGATTAAACCATAATCACAAAACAATGCAAGTATCCAATAAACCTGAAACATGACGATCATCAATTTAAGATACAAAAATATAATTTAAAGATAGGATTCAAGAAATAAAGATAATCTTCAAGAATTAAAGACAATGTTCAAGAAATCACTATTCAAGACTCTAATTATCATTCTTGTATCCTAACTTCAAATTGGGGCACATGGAAGAACATTCCATGCTTTTGGGTAGACTTTATATACCTGGGAATGGAGATTTTCTTCAAGAATCGAATCTTCTCTAGAAACCTTCACTTCTTTCTCCTTCTTCTCTCTTAGACTTGGCGTAAAAATCTTTGAAAAAGAATGGGTCTAAATCTTTTTGTACGAAAATACCTTTCAAACCGACCTGGGGATATAAAAATATATCAGGTAGGATGAAATTGCCCTCCCTAAATTAAATGAAAAAATTGATTCCCTAATGCACTAGTGCGCGATGCACACTAGTGTATTTTTACACTTTTTCGCAAATTCTCAATTTTTGTTAAATTTTTGAAAAATGTGTGATTCAGTGTCCTCTCCGCATCGCGAAAGGGGCGCAAAAACCTCACTGTTGTTTTTATTTTCTTTAAAAAAATAATTCATGTTTTTTCGCGTTAAAGACGAGTGGAGACCATTTTTCGACTCAGTGTTTTGCACTGATCGCAAATTCGGTCTCGAATTTTCCATCAGAACTTGGGAAGAAGCATTGTGTGCATGATGTATTTTAGAGGCGTTTTAGTAATTTTATGGGGTGTTACATCATTTCCCTTTGGAATCATTCATCCTCGAATGATGAGTAAAGGTTGAAAGGTGATTCGAATAACCTCAGAATTCTTCCCATTCCTCACTCGGGAACATTCGAACTCTCACTATGCATCGTCTATCTATCTCTGTCTTAGACTGGGGAATGAAGTAAAATAAGGCATCAATTGAATGGAAGGAATCATTCGAAAAAGCTAAGGGCAGGAGTATTTACCTTCGACATCATCATCATTTGGAACGAATAGATGTGGGTATATGAGTTTCATCGATTCCTCAGGTTTCCATGTAGCTTCTTCTACAAATTGATTCCTCCATAAGACTTTAACGGAGGCTATCTCTTTGTTCCTCAGGTTACGAACCTATCAATCAAGAATCTGGACAGGAACTTCCTCGTTTGCTAAGCTATCTTTCACACACGTATTGTCTACTGGAATCACTAAGACTGGATCCCCCAAACACTTCTTTAACATGGATACGTAGAACACCGGGTGAACTCCATCTAGCTCATAAGACAAGTCTAACTCGTAAGCAACCTTCCCAATCCTACTTACAATATGGTATGGCCTGATATAACAGGGACTCAGCTTTCCTTTTTTACCGAATCTCATGACACCCTTCATGGGTGATACTTTCAAGTACACCTAATTGTCTACTCAAACTCCAAATCTCTCCTTCTCACGTCAGTATATGATTTCTGATGACTCTGTGCTTTCTTCAACCTTTCCTGGATAACTTTCACTTTCTCCATAGACTGGTGTACGAGGTCAGGCCTAATCAACTCAGCCTCACCTACCTCGAACCAGCCAATTGGTGATCTACAACTCCTCCCATATAATGCCTCATATAGGGCCATCTATATGCTAGCATGATAGCTATTATTGTACATGAACTCAATCAACGGTAGATGATCATCCTAATTTCCCTTGAAGTCAATAACATATGCCCTCAACATATCCTCCAGGGTCTGAATAGTGTGCTCTGCTTGCCCGTCTGTCTGAGGGTAAAAAGCGGTGCTCAAATTTACCTTCATACCCAGTCCCATTCTTGAAAGATCTCCCAAATTAAGAAGTGAGTTGAGCTCCTCTGTCCGAGATGATGGACAAGGAAATCCCATGCAACCTTACAATCTCTTGAATATGAAGTCGGGCATACTCCTCAGCCGTATAAGTTATCTTAACTGCCAAAAAGTGGGTTGATTTCATCATTCTCTAAACAATCACACATATTGAATCATGCTGCTTTTGAGATCTTGGCAAGTCATTAATGAAGTCCATATTGATCACCTCCCATTTCCACTTTGGAATTTTAAAGTTCTGAGCTAATCCATACGGTTTCTAATGTTCAACCTTAACCTGTTGATGATTGGGACACTTAGAAATGAATTCAGCAATTTTCTTCTTCATCCCATTCCACCAATAGACTTCCCTTAAGTCGTGGTACATCTTGGTGGAGCCAGGATGAATGGAGTACCTCATGGTATGAGCCTCGGCCATGATTCTGTCTCGAACATAATCAACATCAGGTACACACAATCTCTCTTGGTATCTCAATACCCTATCTCGCCCTTTTGAGAAGACCATCACCTTTTGCTTGTGAACCACTTCTTTTAATTGGAGTAAGACAGGGTCTTGGTCTTACTTTTCCTTCACCTCAACTACTAAGGATGATGCAGAACCAGTCTGAACATTGACCCCACCTTCGTTGTTCTTCTCAAGATGTACTCCCAATCAAGCCAATCTATGCACCTCTCTGGCTAGCTCTTTCTTCCCCTGCCCCACATAGGCAGTGCTACCCATGGACATCCTGCTAAGAGCATCAACAACAACGATAGCCTTACCTAGGTGGTAGAGGATGCTCATATCATAATCCTAGAGCAACTCCAGCCACCTTCACTACCGCAGGTTGAGCTCTTTCTGATTGAATGCGTATTGTAAGCTTTCCTGGTCAGTGAACATGTCTACATACACTCCATACAGATAGGGATAAGTGCGAATACCACTGCCGCCAACTCAAGATCATAAGTCGGATAATTCTTCTCATGGACCTTAAGCTGTCTAGAAGAATAAGCTGTTACCTTCCCTCTCTGCATAAGTACACAACCCAATCCTACTCTAGATGCATCACAATATATCACAAAGTCACCTGTCCCATCTGACAAGGTCAACACTGGCGTTGTATTCAACCTAGTTTTCAACTCCTAAAAACTTTTTTTTATATGCCTCAGACCACTGAAACTTAGCCTTCTTCTGAGTCAGCTTTGCAAAGGGGCTGACAGAGAAGAGAAGCCCTCCACAAATCTGTTGTATTACCAGGCCAAACCCAAGAAGCTTCTTATTTCTGTTTGGGAAGTGGATCTTGGCCAGTTCTTAACCGCCAAAATCTTTTGAGTATCCACCCGAATGTCATCTCCCAAAATGACATGGCCTAAGAAGGCCACTGACTTGAGCCAAAACTCACACTTGGAGAATTTCACATACAACTCATGATCTTTGAGTGTTTTCAAAACCACTCTAAGGTTATTAGCATGCTCCCTTTTACTCCTTGAATATACTAGGATGTCATTAATAAACACGATAATGAACATGTCAAGATATGGTCTAAATAACCTGTTTATCAAGTCCATGAAATCTGCAGGTGCATTTTCAACCCGAAGGACATGACCAAGAACTCAAAGTGGTCATACCATGTCTTAAAGGTTGTCTTAGGAATATCACTTTCCCTCACCTTCAATTGATGTTAACCCGACCTGAGGTCTATTTTGGAGAAACATGTAGCACACTGAAGCTGGTCAAAAAGATCATCTATTCTGGGAAGAGGATACTTATTCTTTATGGTAACCTTGTTCAACTGCCAGAAGTCTATACACATCCTCAACGATCCATCTTTCTTACGCACGAATAGGACATGAACACTCCAAGGTGAGACATTAGGCCTTACGAAACCTTTCTCTGACAAGTCTTTCAATTGCTCTTTCAATTCTTTCAACTCTGCGAGAGCTATTTTATAGGGTGGAATTGAGATAGGTTTGGTCTCGGGAAGAACATCAATCCCAAAGTCAATCTCTCTATCAGGAGGGACTCCGAGAAAATCATCAGGGAAGATCTCGAGAAACTCACTATTGGGACTGACTCAAGAGTAAGAGACTCAACATCATCATACTTTACTCGTATGAGGTGGTAAATATTACCTTGGATATCAACTTTCTAGCTCTAAGATGAGAGATGAATTTACCCTTAGGGTCAACATAACTCCCTTTCCACTCTAAGATAGGCTCATTAGGAAATTGGAACTTAACAATCTGGGTTCAACAGTCAATAGAAGCATAACAAGCATGAAGGCAACCCATGCCCATTATTACATCAAAATTAACCATTTCCACCTCTATCAAATCAGCTAAAGTGTCTCTATGATAAATACATACCACAAAATCCCTGTAAACCCTCTCAGCTAGGATAGACTCACCAGTAGGAGTAGAAACAGAAAAGGGCTCAAGCAAACACTTGGGAAGAATACAGAACTTTCTAGCCACATAAGGGGTCACAAAAGACAACGTAGAACCCAGATCAAGCAAGGCATAGCAATCATAAGTAAATATACGAAGCATACCCATGACAATATCTGGTGCAGCCTCCTGCTCCTGATGGTTACCCATGGCATAAAGACAATTTGTATCGCCTCCTATACCCATAGTAATAGTACCCCTCTACTGATTACCTGCTGGAGGTGCTGTCGAAGACTGAGCTCTACTGTTCTCTTCACCTTACCTCCTCTTCGGGCACTCCTGCTGGAAGTGACCTGCTTTCCCACATAGGAAGCAAGCATCCATGCCCAGACGACACCTACCCATATGGAGTTTCCCCTAAGTGCCACAAGGTGGCTTTCCCCTCAGGCCCTGAGGCATATTGGCCTGGGATTAGACACTTGGGGTCCTTAAATTCTGATAACTCTGAGATTTTCGTTATACCTGCTTGGTTGTATGGGTGCACTTGCTACAGACAGTGCGGGATGTGATGATCTCTTCTGGAAATAGAATTTGTCACCCCTATTTTGTCTCTGGGGGCTAGGCTCGTGTCCCGCTGACTTCGCCTTTTTGCTCAGATGTGCATACCAGGAATCAACAAAGCATCTTTACACTCTTTCTATATATGTCTGGCCAAACCAGACACAAACCTCCTCATCTTTGCCTCATATCTTTCACCATCTCTGGAGCATACCTTGACAGTTTGATGAACTTAAGGCTATACTTCTTCATAGTTATCCCTCCATATTTCAGATTCACGAAAATCTCTGCCTTCACCTCCCTCAACTCTTGAGGAAAGAAGTGATAAGGAAGGTGGCTTCAAACTCATCCCATGAGGTAGGCTCTGCATCCTCACCTCTACTCCCCTCCCATTGGGTGTACCACACATTAGCCACGTCCTTCAGCTGGTAGGACGCAAGATACACTCCCTCAAGCTCATTCATATGCATAACCCTCAGAATCTTGTACATCTCATCAATAAAATTCTGTGGGTCCTCCTCCACCTTTGACCCCGTATACACTGGTGAGTTCATCCTCAAGAAGTCCTTGAGTCAGGTTGCAGCTGAAGGCTCCTACAAGCTAGAACTAGGAGCCTGAGAATTATACTTATTTAACTAAGCAGGGAAAAGCAACAAAAAGGCCCAAAAGTGTCAAAAAAACACGACTTGGAGCAACTTTTTTGCATTAATTGGGCAAATTAATGACTTTTTTAATGAATTACATAAGCACGTCGCAGGAACCGTCGGTCCTCTCTTCGCCCAGGGGAAATTAGGCATGTTGTGATTTCTTAAATTTGAAATTGAAAACTTATCCATTGTATTGCTAATTGAGTGAATGATGCCCCGAACTGCTTGTTCCCCCTTTCCGCTCCTTAACCAACTGTCCGGGCTAAACCAACCTACTTCTCTTCCTTAGCCACCTGGTAGGGTTCTCAATTGAACATCCTCCACCCGGGAATCACGAACTCCACTTTATAGCCTAATTCATTCAACGTCGTAATTAACCTAACTTATGTAATAAATGAAAAATTCATTGAATTAAGCAAATATCTGCAAAAAAGTGTTCCAACACGTGTTTTTTGTTGCCTTTTCTCTTATTTTGCCTTTTCAATTCTATTTTTATTGATTGCACGAGCACGAGTGTTTTCTCCCTTGTGAGGACATCAATTGTGTTAGTATGGTGATGGCACCTCGAAATTCTGCCTCAGTAGTGGGAGTTGGCTGGGGATGAGCAGGGGGCGCCTAAGGGACCTCTACAGTCCTAGCGAGCCATCCCCGTCTCCTAGTCTCAGTCTGAATCGGAACCTATGGTGGGGTTTTCTCAGCAATGGAAGCTGGGGCATCTCTCTGAATGACAGTTCTTTTTGGCGGCATTTTCTGTAAGCATAAAACGCATGAGTTGAAAGAAGAATTTCATAGGTTAACTCTATAGCATGAAATCAGATCATAGAAGAAGGGTAAGACTTTCTTATGTTCTATAGCCTTTTGTTTATGACGTGTGGTGCACAACACACCCATAAACAATACTCTACTAGACACGGCTTTGTAGACTCCCTAGGAAAATCGAATCAAGCTTTGATGCCAGGTTTGTCACGCCCCGGGAGGGTACCCTAGATGTGATTGGCCCTCGAAGACTATTGCTAGTCACCAAGCAGACCACCTAGTCTCATTGCCATCGTTCCAACCATTCATATATGAAAGATTCACTAAAATAACCAACTATCATATGATTAATAAGAGTAAATTTCTTAAAGAAAGGGAACAAGGATAAAACAATCCCGACACCATCCATCAATCGTCTATGTCTATGAAGCCTTTATAACTAACATCTAAGAAGGCACCATGATAGGCCATAGATACCACAATCAAAAGAAATACTGACATAAAGATAAATAAATAACCATCCTCCAAATATTGGGGAGGACTCACCACAGACTGGAATCAAAACTCTGAACCTTGATGATTGGGCTGCTGAAGTCGTCGGTCTATCGTATCTGCATCATAAAATGATAAAGCCATAAAGGGGCATTAGTACATAGAATGTACTGTATGTAAAATGGACAAAATAAAAGGAAATATTATAACAATCTCTCATCAATCACTTAGCCTTACCCCAGAGCAAAGGACAAGACTCTTCTACCTCACTATCTATCAGACATCAAACAATCACATCTCATCGGAGTTCTATCATCATGAAACCTATATAGGAGTTTCTTAGACCTGCACCCATCATCTACGAGCTAGTGATGGTAGAACGAAGCAATGTTGTTGCGACATCCACCCAGTACCTAGTAAGAGGGCATACATCAGGGGTTTATAATAGTAGTAAGTCCTCTTTTGGGACTAAGGAAACATCTGTTCTTACAGTCCAATCTTCTGCTACACTGACCACGTAGGTAATGAGTTCGAGTGGGACTCACTCTTACTTATTTTCAGTACTCAATACTCCTTCCAGGACTCAACATGCTCATAAGTCTATCAATTCATCAAGGATTTTTATCACTCAACCTCTACGGGCAAGACTATCTTTTCAAATTCAAGGGAATATGTTTGTTTAACTCTACAAATATTGATTCTAGCTATTACAGTCATCAACACACATCACCTCAAGATTCAGACTTAGTCAAACATCACATTCAGACAATCAAGACCCGAGACATCTCCCTAAGTTCATTATTCAAGTCTTTACAAAGAGAATTTATATGGATTAAATCACAATCACATAACAATGCAGGTATCCAGTAAACTTTAAACATAACGATCATCAATTTAAGATACAAAAATATAATTTAAAGATAGGATTCAAGAAAAAAAGATAATCATCAAGAATTAAAGACAATGTTCAACAAATCACTATTCAAGACTCTATTTATCAATCTTGTATCTTAACTTCACATTGGGGCACATGGAAGAACAATTCTATGCTTTTGGGTAGCCTTTACATACCTAGGAATGGAGATTTTCTTCAAAAATCAAATCTTCTATGAAACCCTCACTTGTTTCTCCTTCTTCTCTCTTAGACTTAGCGTAAAAATCTTTAAAAAGAATGGATCTAAACCCTTTTTACGAAAATACCTTTTAAAACCGACTTGGGGATATCAAAATATAACGAGAAGGATAAAATAGCCCTCCGCGAATCAAAAGAAAAAAATCGATTCCCTAATGGTCCGCACTAGTGGATTTTTACACTTTTTCGCAAATTCTCAGTTTTCATCAATTTTTTGGAAAAACCCAAGTGTGCTTTCGTGTCCTCTCCGTGCCGCGGAAGGGGCACAGAAACCTCACTGTTTTTTATTTTCTTTAAAAAAAATAATTCATGTTTTTTCACATTAAAGTCAAGTCGAATCATTTTTCAACTCACTTTTCTACACTGATCGCAAATCTGGTCTCAAATTTTTCATCAGAGATTGGGAAGACGTGTTGTGCGCACGATGTATTTTAGGAGTGTTTTAGTAGTTTTACAGGTGTTATGATGTCATGACCCGAAATTCAGGCATGATGGCACTCACCTAATCCACCAAGGTGAGTCAGCCTAACACTTACTAATCCAAACATAACAATAATAGCGGAAGATAAATAGACTAATACAACTGTTAATCATATGAATACCAAACTACAACTATCCCAAGGACTGGTGTCACATGTACAAGCCTCTGAATATAGAATTCTCGGATAAAAAACGTGTCTCAAATGTCTAGTTCTCAAATAGAACATAACATAATAATGGATTTCTTGAAGGTCTGCTGAAGAAATAAGCAACTACCTTAAGAATAATCCAGAAGCTCGATCGTGTAATGAGAAAAGTTTGACTAGAGGGATCGGGCACGCATCCTACAAAATATAGCAAGGGGTGAGTACCAAACACTCGGTACTCAACAAGTGAACTACTAAACATAAAATTAAGTAATATAGAATACAGGTACCCCCAACACTCCAACCAAACCCCCACATCTATAACCTGCATAAAATCAGGCCAGCCTAATAGTTCACAATGTACATAGCATATAGCTCAATAACCACACCAATTATTATATACCAACAACACCATGGATCAAGTGCATCTATCACAAGTTTCATGAAAAACACTCACATTTTTATAAATGATAATGAGGTGTAATGTAATGCAATGCAATGTTAAATAAAATGATGCATGTCTGTCCTAGTGATACACACCCACTGTCTCATAGTCCGGGACCCGTGGGGGACTTCTAGTCCATGCATCTGTCGCGGCGTGCAATACGACCCTCGAATCATAGTATCTATTACAGCGTGCGACACAACACCAGGGATCAAGTGCATCTATCACAAGTTTCACAAAAAGCACTCACATGTTTATAAATGATAATAAGGTGTAATACAACGCAATGTCAAATAAAATGATGCATGTCTGTCCTAGTGATATACACCTGCTGTCTCACAGTTTGAGACCCATGGGGGACTTCTATTCCATGCATTTGTCGTGGTGTGCGACACGACCCTCAATCCATAGTATTCTTCACGGCATGCGACACGACCCTCGAATCATAGTATCTGTCGCAGCGTGTGCGACATGTCCATCGAATCATAGTATCCGTTGCGGCATGCAACACATCCCTCGATATGGTATATCCTCTTTAATTCTTATTTTTTTTAATCTACAGAATACTTGTCACAAAAGTCAATGCAAATAGGCATGTTTACATAATAATGAGAAAATGCCTTAATTTAATACAATGCACAATTACAACAACATAATTCGGTACAATATCAACAATAACTCAATACTTTAAAATCATTCTCAACACCTCACACGAGCAGCACAAGATTCTATATACTTAACAAAGGTTAAGAAATTTACTTACCTTATATAACGTCTTGAATCACGTCAATTCCGAAGCTTTTTCCTTTCTATGACACTCCAATTCACCAAGATCTATTCAAATATAGTATCATAATTATATAATGAATCTAATGACATTAAAATCAATTAATTCGCATGAAAAGGATAAAACGGTCCAAAAATTTTATCGCCAACAAATACCATCGGAATCTGTAAATTTTTACATGAAAATGTTCCCAAGTGGTAAGGAATTCAATGGCGAAAACCAATTCAAAATGGAGCTAATATGAGGACGAAATCGCATGTTAAATTTTCAAAATATATTAAAAACGCAACAACAAGATCACGACTTTTACCTCAAACGCGTACCAAAATCAATTTCTGAAGCTCCCACAGAGTTCAGCTTGGAAAAATATACAATTTAGCCTTTTAAATCGCTCAAATCCAATCAAAATTGAGAGAGAAAACGTTGGTTGAAGTTTGGGGAAAATTTGCAAACGTTCTGTATAAATCTGCAACTTTTAGGGTTAGAAATTGGGTCTGCCACATGGCATGACCTTATTGGGCCACGTCACCCGCCTGTTATAGCAGTTTCAGCAATCTATGAAACTTAAATTAAATGCTCCGACTTTATTTGGAGTCGGAAAAATACACTTCATATATGAAATCTGATTGGAAAGGACATTCTCGACTCATTAATGTGGTCAAAATTCTCATTGAATTTATTCTAATGTGGATCTCATTTCTCAATATCAAAAACTATCGAAGAGACCAAAATACCCCTAAAAAGCCTTGGAAACTGAGAGAAAGGTCCTTCTCTACCAAACTCGACGTTTTGGATCCAATGGAAATATCAGAATTTGTAATTGAGGCCTCCTTAACCCAAAATCTGAGAAAGCTCAATTGAACTAGTTTCGAACTCAAAAACTCAAAATATTCTCAGAAGCTCTAAAAATTATAGCGGAATCATTTCTAGCGTTAGTTCGACCATCTGGAACTATTGATATATTCAGAATTCCAATTCCAGCTTCCGAACCCCGTCTGTTGACCAAAGTCAAACCTTGCCTCCGGTTACAACTAAAAATGCAACTTCTGACCTAAAATCTTCATTTTAACTCTAAATTAGGTTCTGCAAGATCCCCTAGAGCATATTTGGCATTCCGGAGCTGATGGAAACCATAAAATCATAATCCGATAATTGAAACTTAAAACGGCCAGAAAACTCAAATTTTCTAACTTAAGCCTTTAAAAACTCTTTCATTTGAAAAACTCAAGCTTATCACCATACTTTTGAAATTTGACTTTTAGCGTTTAGCCAATAATGAGTCAAGTCGACTTTTAAGAAGGACGAGAATAGTAATTTAGCTAAAAATTGTCACACCCCTCCCTGGAGTCGTGACCAGTGCCCGATAAGGGCACGTAATCACCTGCTAAGTTGAATTTCTTTCTAATCTCAGCCTAGGATTCTACCAAAATTTCGGCAGAGTTTCCTCTGTTTTATTGACTAACCTCACCTGCAGCAGCTCCCAGAATACACAGA
>JAOTQR010076856.1:0-12679 GCA_025774065.1 Solanum ossicruentum
GAAAGGAATTCGACTTATTAGGTGATTACGTGTCCCTATCGGGCACTGGTCACGACCCCAGGGAGGGGTGTGACAAGGGGGCGCTGGGGGGGGGTGGATGGATCCCCGAGGAAAAGTAAAAAAAAATAAAATTTATAAAATTTGAATTTTTTATAAAATAAAATTTTAATTATTTTTTTGTATGGGTGTGGGGTATGGGGGAATGGGGGCTCGAGGTGGAGTAAAAAAAATTAAAAATTTTCAAAATTTGAATTTTTTTGTAAAAATAAAATTTTAATTTTTTTTGCGTTGGGTAGGGGTGGGGGCAGTGGGATGAGGGCTCGATGTGGAATAAAAAATTAAAATTTACAAAATTTAATTTTTTTTGTAAAATAAATTTATTTTGGCAATTAAAAATGTTTCCTTTCTTTTACTTCTTTTTTTAAAAAAATATAAATAGGTGGAATACTTTTAATGACATGGCATCACGGGATAGGACATATATTACATGTCATCGAGAGTGTGATTCATGCATTTTGACAACTGGACGAGTGTGTTTAAATGATTAAGAATAAATTAGTTAAAGTATATGTTTATGCATTTTGAAAGTTAAAATTTTAATATGTGATTTTAAGTCAAATTAAAAGAGTAATTTTTATATTGTGTCTATTAGTTACTAGCCATTGAAAATATGAATTGTCTTTATCTACTGATGAATTATTATAAGTACCGTCATAACTTAAAATTTTGAATCATGGCACAATTTGTAAAGAAGGGGTTAAACAGGGTGGGGGCAAAGCAGGGGACAATGTAAATAGGATAGACGGTCAAATGGGACAAAACAAAGTGGAGCAAAACCATAATATTGCCAACATAGTGGTCAAACGAAGAACAAACATATAGCAGCTTTTATGTTCTAAATTAGGGGTGCCAAATGGTGTGCCAAATAGGGTTGGAATTGAGAATGTTAAAATGGGTTGAAATAAAAATTAAGTTATGTTATAACTCGCTTAAATTTACTTTAAGTTTAAACATTTTGGGTTCAAATGGACTAATATTCGAGTTGGATCATGACCCACTGAATTTGACTCATTCAATCTCAATAATTCTAAAATATTATTATTTATTTATTTATTATAATCACAATTTTAACTTCAACTCAAAAAATAAAATAAAAAATTACAAATTGATTGATAAATGATAAAAAAAATATACATTACATCAATGCAAGTAAAGAGTCTTAGAACGAGTTTACATTGAGGATTAAATTGGTTTCAATTGAAGATTTTTTTATGTGGGTTAAGATTTGAATGGGTTAGGATTGAACCCATTTAAAGCGTATCTTGAGCCCAACCCATAAAAATGTTGGGTGGTTGGACGGATTTAGGAAAACTAAGTTTATACCCCATTAAAACAAACTATTTACATTCATATATCCCTTTATATTTAGTACCCTCATACTAATAAAATTTTATCCCCCCTCCTCCCCCCAATATTAAAATTCATGCGCTGACATCATGTTGACGTCAGCACCTGCTTGTATAATATACCATTAGGATATACATATACTAATAGGGTATCACAGATGATTAAGTTCAATCCTATATAATATTGATATGGTATAAATATACTGCCAGAGTATAGAACGAATATATTTTCTATTAATTTAAAGTTTAATAATTTTTTATTTGTTTCTTAAAAAAAAGATCTTATATACCAACTGAGTATCCATTTACCGTTAGAGTATCACAAATGATTGAACTCATTCTATATGATATTATTGTGGTATATGTATACCGCCAGAGTATATTTCATAGTATTTATGCTAACGTCAGCACGCGAAATAAAAAGGGGTAAGTGGGTAGAAAGGTAAATAGTTTGGGTAATGGGTCTATTAAGGCTATATAGTTTAGATTGAGTCTATTAAGGGTAAATAATTTCAAATTAGGTCTATTTTGTGTACTTTTTTCTTAAAATTTGCCCCATTTTTATTACAATTCGGGCGCTAACATCATGCTGACGTCAAATATATTTGTATGATATATCAATAGGGTATACATATACCAACAGAGTGCCACAGATAATTAAACTCAATCATATACGATAACGATATGACATAAATATACCGACAGAGTATATAACGAATATATTTCCTACCAATTTATTTTAACAATTTTTTTATTTATTTGTTACAAAAAGAAATTCTACATACCAATGGGTATCAATATACCGCAGAGTATCACAAAGGACTAAACTCATTTTATATGATATCGTTATGATATATATATATATACCGTCAGAGTATATTTCATAGTATTGCTGACGTCAGCATGCGGAATAAAAAGGGACAAGTGGATAGAAAGGCAAATAGTTTGCGTAATGGGTCTAGTAAGGATAAATAGTTTAGATTGGGTTTATTAAGGGTAAATAATTCAAATTAGATATATTTTGTGTATTTTTTTTTATGAATTTACCTACATTTAGACTCATTTTGACACCCTTACTCTTAGTACTTTTCCTTGTTCTAAATTATTGATTTAGTGTTCTATTAGTTTTGTTTACACAGTATCTCTGGTTGTTAGAATTGGCCTTGCTGCTAAATTGAACATTTTAAATGAAACAAAACTAAAATAGCACTCACACTTGCGTCCCAACAATCTTATTGACTTAGACCATTGAACCTATTTCTATCTCACATATCTGATATTATTTCCAAATGTGCAGGCATTAGAGGAAAAGAAGTCTTCCCCGCGTACAGCAACAGGTCTAAAATAAACGGTCAAACCCAATTTAATGTTTGATTATTTTTTTTTAAGTTGAAGACTTGCGTGTGTATAGGTGGACGCAACAGTCCAGCCGCGTTTGGGGAAAGAGTCGAATAATCGGATGCTTTAAAGTTATTTGTTTTCCTTTTTTTCTGCTTTTTTTCTTTTATGTTTCTTTACAACAAACAAATTAAAAGACGTTTGAGAAAGTTCGTTTACATGTTTAACAACCACACTTTTTTTCCCCTAGGCAAAGAATAGAATATGATGTCACATATGATTGAAGGGTTTCCACGTTGTTAGGTGATGTAATAAATTGTGGTCAAAATGACGCCAAAATCAATTTTAAGTTTGAATAGTTCAACGAAAACTTGACAATGTAAAGTGTGTAATTTGTTCACATGTGAATCACCTTTGGCACATGGTACCTAAACTTTGGTAATAAGAAGGAGATTAATAGATCATTATATAGATGCACAGAGAATATTTATTTAATATATTTATTTTTAGTCTATTTGAAATAAATTTTTCCTTTTTTTTTTGAATAATACTTTGATTTTGATTATCATCATATCACAAAATAAAAAGAATATTTTGATACATTTAATATATTTTTAAATTAAAATAAAAAAATTCAAAAGATTTTCTTTTCTTTTTCTTAAACTCTAGGCCACATCAAAACAAGACAAGCTAATTAAAATAAAAAGGAGTACAATGTAATTTACAATTCCAAATAAAATTACTAATAAAGATAAATTTTTTTTTTAAAAAAAGAACAAATTAAGAGCTCGCCTTACAACTAAATTCTCTATAAAGCAATTTGTTTGTTTGTTCCTCATTCGGTGTCCGATGCTCATATTGGAGCCCCCACCATATTTGTATTCGTGTTGGGTAGCGCCCCCTTTTGGAGGGGAAACACTCCCTACTAATAATTTTTTCATCGAATCTAAGACCTCTGATTAAGGATGGAGCAACACATTCTTTGATGGTCTCTGCAAAAGCAACTTGCTCAAACAACACGAAGTTATTAAAACGTGGATATGACATTATAATAACTACTGAACATAATTGTATTTTGCGCAATTGCGAATGACGTTTTATTTTTATATTATAGACATATCAGTTATAATATGCTAAAACAAATAAAAATTACAAAGAAATTATTAGCATAGATGAATATAATGACAGACATAGATATTAATTTCTGCACGCGTGTAGCTTAAAGCTTTAATTTGTTTATTCCAAAGAAATGAGGATGAAGTTTAATATCTAAACATAATTTAATTAAGAATGATTTATGGAGGATAACGGGTTAAATTAAAATTAAAATTTGTAAGTCCAATCTTAATACTAATTACCTTACGAATTAAAAAAAATTCACTAGTATTACTTATACACTTGAGAAGACAATTTTACATAAATGAATTTAAGCGTTTGTTTTTTTACCAACAGAAAGCTTTCTTATAATATTTGGGCAGACAATCCTCTAGCCAAATCTAGATGTCTTCCAATAATTTTGTTTAATACCTATAATTATTCATCATAATTTGCGTTCACGAAACCCGCTAAAAAATTACGAGTTTGTTTGATTGACTTTTGATTTTTGACTTATAAGCCAAAAGTTATAAGTTAGAAATTTCAACATATGATTTTAACTTATTTTTATTATTTTTAACTTAAAATCAAATATTTTGAATAATATTTTAATTGTTCAAACAATTTTAAAATTACTTAAAAATTATTTAGATTAATGACACTTAAAATAAATCATTTCAAACATGCTTTATGTCTCTAGGTAAAGATTTGAAAAAACTTACTAAAATCATACTTTTTTGATGGATACAATAAGAAAATAAAAACAAAACACATTTAACTAAGTGTGAGCACCTAGTTTTTTTTTTTTTCAAACCTAAGTTATTTGAATATTTACTTTTGAATCTAAAATTAGATATTTTATTTGTAGTAAGTTTACTTAAAATAATTTGAAACCTATAAAATCGTTTCACATTTTAAGATAAGTTTGTTTTAATTTACTAATAAAAATCTATGTTTTTAGTTAATGTTTTAATAAACTGGACTTTTTAAATTATAAATTTAGATTAGCCCCACAATTTCCTTATTCTTTTAACTTTCATTTTCCAATTCAAAATAATTATATATAAATCCAACAATCCCCCACATGAATGGGGAATGACCATTATTTAAGACACATTCATGAAAAACATGTGTGATCCATAAATAAGGATTAATTGCATTCTGATAAGTAGGTTTTCTTTTGAACTTTTCATAGTGAACATATATCAGATATACTCGGTCAATCGGTAGATCTGATATCTTTGAACCGTCGATCTTTGTCATACACTTAGACAACATAAGTCACACAACTAACCTTTTAACCAGTTTTGGTTCTCATGTTTTGTTTGTTTCAGCTATAAACACTTCCTGGTTGATAAGTGCATAGAGAATTAGCCTTACCACATTCTCCTTAAAGTGACTTACACTTCGCACTTACACAGGTGATTTATAAATGTGTAATCTCATAGACACACTATGTGATATACCCTGTATCAAGCTTAGAAACTATTAAAATGTTATATTATCTTATCTTTGTTACTGAACATTGTCTCATCATGAGAATGGACCTAATCATAATTTTGACAATGTTAAACCATCATCAATGACTTTGTTTGATCTCCTTGAACCTAGATCATCGGATCTCCAATCTTGTAGGTGATGTGTTTTCAAAATACATAACTTTTGATCTTAAAACATGGAATTTTGTGCATTGTCAAAGTGATATTAGTAGATTTGATGTGTTTTTATGTTTGTTTTGTAGGATTATAGGGTTGGCTTGATTTTTGGGCTAAGTATGCAGCAATTGAAGAATTTGTTATTCTACGACACCCTTTACGCGTTGTAGAAGTTTCTACAGGACATAGAGTAGGTTTCATAGAAAAATCCATTGAATGAGAGATTTTCTAAAGTTGAGTCTATGAACATGCAAACGAGTCATAGATTGTTGTCGTACCTTAAGAATCAGAAAGTGGGGAGTTGCTGAAAAGTCATTAGACGACGGACCATAAAACTTTACAGGGCTCGTAGATGGGTCTCTAGAAGTCACCCCCAGATTTTTTGAAGGAATCCACACAGCCTCAATAATGGGTCGTAAAACTTTATATGACCCACAGAGTTGTTCGTAGAGCCTGCCAACCTAGTTCTCTTATTTTGATTTGTTCTTGTATTTTAAATACTATAAAATAGATTTTTTAGGTTATTTTTCGCATGTAACACTTGAGAGTTAGCGAGAAAAAGGAGAAACATTTGTGAGACACTTGTAAATAATATTTTGTGTTCTTAATTCATACTTGTGATCTTTATTGAAGAGATTGAATTTCTTGTTCTTAATCCCATTGTGTAAGTGCTTAATTACACTATTTCATATCATGATTGTTGTATCTACACTGATCATGAGTAGCTAAATCCACAACTAATGTTGTGGGAATCATGAAGAACTAACAAGGTAAAACTAGATAATTCGTAATTCTTGGAAAATGTGCATGCATGTACTAATTAATTCTCTTTGGTTTGAATGCTTTTTAATAGTGGCCAACGCTAGAACTCGCCTAGTGTTACTAAATGAATTTAGGTAGTATGAATAGAAAAAGAGATTAATTAACAAGATTCGATTGATGTTTCTCATCTAATCAACCAAACTGGATCAAAGGGAGGTTATACTAGGACAATAGGACAGGGGTAGTAATTTCACAATGCGCAGATGAATCAAATACGTAGTGAGATTTTCCTCTCCTAGATCAAAGGGTTTCCTAAACTTAACTTACCATTTTGCATGCTACACACTAGAAAAGAATTTGATTATCTAGTAACACCAAGTTAGGAAATCATGGGAAACACAATACCCTAGTTACTCTTCATACTGATTTCACACTTGTCTTAGTCTAGGATTTCTTTCCATAGTTTTTTCAAACCCCTCCCCCTTCGTGAGATAAGCAGGTTAATTAACTCGAACTACTTGAAATTTCTCTAAGTCTGCCCTATTCTCTGCTGATTGAACCTAACCTCGGTTAGGTTTTATATCATGACAATGACCACTTTAACCTTCAAATTGGGTGACATCAAGATTTTGGCTTCGTTATCAGGGAATACGACTACACTTTTTTAATTTGGGTAGTTCGTGAATTAATTTTTATTTCCTTTTGACCTAGAGATTTAAAGAATGTTGAGAAAAAATGCCCAAGACAACACGAACAACACGGTTAATGGAGCTCTGAATTAGAACCAGAATGAGAATGATAATAACCAACCATTGCTTGAGGACACTAATCCATAACCACAGGACTTCAATGTAGAAGCTTATCAATGAAATCAATATCGACTGACTCCTATGGATGTTACTGGAGCTATTGTGTTACTGGTGATACTGGATGATATAAAGTTTGTTGTTTCGAGTGGGTTGCTTAAGATGTTGCAGAATCGTGGGTTGTTCGCGGGACTATCATCAGAGGATCTATATAGCCATCTACATAACGTTGTGTTTATCTGTAAGAGTGTAATGGAAAACCATAATATGTCTATGGATGTTGTTGGGCTTCGTGTCTTCCCATTATCTCTAACAGGTAATGCAACGTTATGGCTATCTGAACTCCCACAAAGTTCGATCACCAACTGGGCTGAATTACAGAAGGTCTTTTCAGAGTAGTTCTTCTTGAGATCGAAGAAGCTCAAGTTGAAAGACCAAATCAATAACTTTGAGAAACTTTCTAGTGATTCAATCAGTACCACGCGAGAGAGGTTCACAAAGTGTCTAAGGAGTGTCCCTAACCACAAGATAGTTGATGATGCCTTGGTAGAGATCTTCTATAGCACCTTAAATAAGAATAGTCAAGCATGTGTTAACACTATCATAGGTGGCGCATTTTTAGATCAACCATTTTCAAGGGTTGCTGAGAAGTTGGAAAGTGTGGTCAAGACAAATTGTGCATGGGGAACGAAAGATAGGTCCTCTACCAAGAGCTCATATGCAGTCAGTACTAGTTCAGCGCAAGCTAAAATAATGAGGAGATGATACAGAAGCTTGCCCGGATTAGTACCAACATGGAGTTGTTGATGAAGCAAAATCAAGAACGAGTTAATGCCATCACTCAATAGCCTTTGCGAGCACCCAAGTATGAGGAGGACATTTGCTTCATTGCTGAGCAAATAGGGGGTTTCCAGAACAATGCCCAAGGGTCCAATCAGGACTATTAACGCTAAGGTCAAGAAAATCAAGGGCGAAACTATAACATGGATGAATCCTTTAGAGATAATAATTGTGGAGGTTACTAGGACAGAAATAGAGGCCAAGATAAAGATGCTGATAAGGGTCGCAGAGATAGTTACAGGAGTGGTCCTTATGTACCACCACATAATCGTGATTCAGGCGCTGGTAGCTCTAGGGTTGAGGAAATTTTTGAATGTTTATTGAAGAAGGCTGGCACACAGGATGAGACCTTGAGGGGTATGAAGTCTGACATCTCCAACATTAATCAGAAGATCGAGTCTCATTTTATTACTATCAAACAACTAGAGCAACAGTTCAGTCAGATATCAACTCAATTCTACCAGCGACAGAAAGATACATTGCCCAACAATACAATTTAAAATCCAAAGAATGAGGGCTAATGTAAGGAAGTGACTACTCGTGGTGATAAACAAATCATAATCCTCCAACGCTGGTTGATGATTATGATGTTCGTGACAAGATAGTGAAGCTGAAAGATATAGAGACCAAAGATGATCATTCCAAGGATAGGGTAAGTGATGCTGCAGAGGTGCCATAGAAGATGAAGCCCATTCCTAGACTCCCCCCTCCTTTCCCTCAAAGAATCAAAAAGAAGAAGGAGGAAGGTAATCTAAGCACTTTCTCTCCATGCTGAAACAACTCTCCATCAACATTCATCTTATTGAGGCATTGGAGCAGATTCCAGGGTATGCAAAGTTCATGAAGGTTTTGTCACAAAGAAGTGGACTGTAAGCTAGGGGCTCTCCCAAGGGCTTCAACATTGTAGTGCAATTTCTACGAGGTCCTTGATGCAGAAGTGAGAAGATGTTGCTATATTTACCATACCCTACACTATCGGAGATGTAGAGTTCATAAGGGCAATTTGTGATCTTGGTGTTGTTATAAATCTGATGCCCCTTGCAGTCTTCAAGAAGCCAGGATTAGGAGCCCTTACTTCGATGACCATGCAATTGTTGATGGATAACTTCATCGTGAAAAAGCTTGTGAGGATACTCTATGACGTCTTTGTCAAAATAGAGAAGTTCATGTTCCCCAAAGACTTTGTGATCCTTGATTGCAAAGTCAACTTCAAAGTCTCCATCATCATGGGAAGGCCCTTCCTAGCCACTAGTCGAGCACTAGTAGATATGGAGGCTAGCCAACTCAAGTTTTAATTGAACAACAAAGAAGTTATCTTCAATATCTATCAGTCGATGAAGAGACCCAACAACTTGAAGATGGATTTTTGGGCACTTGGTGAAGCATAAGTACCCAAGATGTCTATATTCTGTCGCAACAGTAAATCAGTGGCGCTTAGGCGCCTAGATATGTTTTTTGACCTCTATGCTTTATTATTCTATTTTGCTCATTGAGAATAATGCAAATATTTTTCGATGAGGTGTGGATAGTTATAAGCCTCAGTGAAGTGTGAGTAACCTTGTTCTATAACTAACCCAAATTTTGAATCTTAGGAGTTTTCTTACCTATGTTTTTTTCCCCAAGGATATTTACTTTCTATTGAATTTGCATGTTTAGGATATGTAGGTAGTATTAGTAGCATGTAGTACTAATGTCTATGGAATATGTTTGTTTTTATGTGAAGTATGAAAAATGATATCCATCAAATTTTTTGTTAGTCTTGATAGCAACCATGCATGTTAGATTGTTTGGTAATACTTGTTATGATAACTGGGGATGAATTGTGATGAAAAGCATGATCCGAGAGTCTTTGTTAATAGTGCAATTAGTGCCCTGTGTGTGCAAGATTTCATTACTAAATTTATATGTTGTGTTTCAATTCAGAACTTGTCCTGTTACTCTGATTTAGACTGTAGGTTAGTTGGTAAGGAAAGATCTTAGGCCGCTATTCATATTAGTCCACTTAGCCTAAATAACCAACCAAATGTGTAATGTATCCATTGATCCCAATGGTTTAGCCTTGCATGTGCTCTTTTCTTTGTAAAAACCTAAGTTGCCTAGCCTTGTTAGATGCAAAATCCTAAAATGGGCCCTGATCCTTCCTTGAACATTGTGCACTTTGGCTGAAGCAAAAAGCTTAAGTTGAGGGCGAGTACCAAAAGTGGCCTTGGTTCCTAGGTTGGATGTTGTGTATCTCGACTCAAGCCAAAAGCTAAGCTGAGGGTGGCTGGTATAAGGATAAACACAAAATGAGGTGGAAGCTAGTGATACATGGAAAAAGGGATAAAAATGTGTTCAGGGTGCAAGAAAAATGAGTAGATCCTAAATTAATGAGCTAAAAAGAAAAATGATGTGAAAACAAAAAAGCAAAAAGCAAACAATGAGAGTAAGGCACCAAAAAAGCTTGAAATAGGAAAAAGGGAGAATGAAGTGAAAAATGGCAGTGTTGGTAAGGTAAAAAGTGTAGAAAAATGTAGTGCCAAGGAGGGTCTCTAGCCATTGTGTTCCCAAAATCTCCCACCAAACCTCCTTAAGCCAAGTTAAAAGCCAATAAAGTCCTAAAGTGATCCTCGTCCAAGTAGTCAAAGGTCATAGTCATGAGTATAGGGGCAAGCATATGGTATTGAGCATAGTATTTGAATATCTTTTGTGCGAGTAAGTGAATTTGTATAGTCCCAAGCATTGAATCTGAAAATATCATCATGACGGGACATGGGACTTCTTTCTGTGAGGGCACTTGCCTTTTATTGTTGATATTAGACTAACTCAGTGAGTATTGCTTATTGATGATTTCCTTGCTTTTCATAGTTGCACTATCACATCTGTTGAACTGCATTGGTTTGATTGATAGGTATCTGATATATTTTTAAATAGTGGTTTAGATATTTGTGCTTGAATTTGATATGAAGTATGTCATTAGATTGAGGTCTGTGTGTTATTGTACTACTTATGTGATTGAGTCTGTCGCTTAAGGACGAACAACAATTTAAGTTGAGGGTGCTTATATGCTATCAAAATACAACACTTCATGTGTTTAAAACTTAGAATTTTGTATGTTCTCAAAATGATGTTAGTAGATTTGCTGTATTTTAATGTTTGTTTTGTAGGATTAAAGGGTTGACATGATTTTTGGTTAAGTGTACAGAAATTGAAAAAGTTGTTGTCCTCCAACACCCTTTATGGATCGTGGAAGTTTCATGGGCAGTAGAGTACTTTCCATAGAAAAATCTGATGAAGGAGAGATTTTCTAAAGTTAAATCTATGAACATGCAGACAAATAATACAAGATTCTACGAGTCATAGATTGCTTTCGTACCTTGAGGATTAAAAATTAGGGAGTTGTTGAAAAGTCATCAGATGAAACCCTCCACGGGTTGTAGAACTTTATACGACCCATAGATGTGTCTCATAGAAGTCACCTCAGATTTTCTAAAGGAATCCACGAAGCCCCAATTACAGGCTATAAAACTTTATATGGCCTGTAGAGTTGTCCATAGAGTCTGCTAACCCAGTTCTCCTATTTTAATTTGGTCTTGTATTTTAAATACTATAAATAGAATTTTTATGTTATTTATTGCACGAGACACAAGAGACTCAGTAAGAGAAGGGAGAAACATTGTGACACATTTGTGAAATAATTTTTTGTGTTCTTAATTCATACTTGTGATCTTTATTAAAGATCTTGGATTTTTTATTTTTAATTCCATTATATAAGTGCTTATTATGCTATTTAATATCATAATTCTTATATTTACACTAATAATGAGTAGCTAAATCCAAAACTAGATTTGTGGGAACCATGAAGAAATAACAAGGTCAAATCGAGTAATTTGTAATTCTTGGAAAGTGTGCATGCATGTATTAATTAATTCTCTTCGATTTGAATACTTTTTAATGATAGTCAACATTAGAACTCGCCTAGTGTTATTGACTAGATCAAGGTAGTAATGAATAGGAAAAGAGATTAAGTAATAAGATTCGATTGATCTTCTGATCTAATCAACCAAACTGGATCAAGGGGAGGTTGTACTGGGATAATAGGTAAAGGTTAGTAGTGTCACACTGCTGGGATGGTTCAAATCCCATAGTAATAGTGTAATTTGCGTCTCACGTGGAGCAAAAGATCTGGTAAACTAAATTTACCATTTTGTATGCTACACACTAGAAATGAATTCGATTATCTGGTAATACCAAGTAAGGGAATCATGGGAAACATAATACCATAGTTACTCTTCATACTAATTTCACACTCTTCTTAGTCTAAGATTTCTTTCCATAACTTTTACAAACCCCCCTGTTATGACATGAACATAGAGCCTACACGTGACATGATGAATAGGGAATCCAGAGGGACCCAAAACAAGCCTCTTAGTAAATCATTACACATCTTTTGGTCGTAGAAGCAAGCAAACAACAACAAAAGAACATAAAATAAGGATAAAGGAGCTAAGAGAGTTTTTCATAGCTTTAAAACATACAAAAGTCCAGAGAGTCAAAGCTCAAAGCATCACTACATAACTTGTCCAACAACACCTCTAGACTTAGAATTTACTAGGGGCCAAGACAACTTTCTGGGCTCATGTCACACCCCATCCTAGGGTCGTGACCAATGCCCGATAGGGGCACCTAGACACATACTAATCCGAATTTCCCAATCTATTCGACCTGGAAACCTGCCGTAATTTCGGCAGAGTTTCCTCTGTTTTATTAGCTAACCTCACCTGCAATAAAACTCAGC
>JAOTQR010076857.1:0-12679 GCA_025774065.1 Solanum ossicruentum
TGCTATTTGGGGAAATTCCTCAAGTCAGTCAAAATAGTTAGAGCACCTAGAGGATGCCTCCTTAATAGCCCTGAAGAAAGATGGTGAGATCTTCAATCAAATACTTGCACTTATGCCAAAGTTTGATGATAGTGATGAATCTGAGGAATAGGTAACTCTATCAAATTTTAAGCAAAATCTGTATATTCTTTCTATTAAGTAGTTGAGAAAGTTACCTACTATTCTTATTGATTCATTTATTGAGTTAACTATTGAAAAGGATGTGTTGAATAATCAATTATATCTTGTTCAAGAGGATAGAGTTGCCTTAGTTTCTTAGTTATTTAAAGTGGAGAAACATGTCTTAGATGTATAAGTTTGACATAAGTTTTGCTTATCTCTAAATATGGTCTTCCATGACTAAGTCTACCCTTAGTCCCAATTCATCTTTCAATTTAATTGCTTCCATGACCAAGGATGTAACTCTCCAAATATGGTCACAAACTTATTCATCCTACATATTGGTTCAACCACTAATTGTGGACCATATTTAGAGAGTTGGTTGAACTTGAGGAGATACTCGCTCACACTCATAGATCCTTGCTTCAAATTCATGAACTCCATCATTTTGGCCTCCCTAAGCTCAAGAGGAAAAAACCAGTTGAGGAAAGCTACATTAAACTCCTCCAAAAGAATCACATGGTCGATCCCCTTCTCCTCCTTCCATTGAGTATATGATATTTGGGCCCACCCCTTAAGTTAGTAAACCGTCAACTCCGCCTTCTCTTCTGAAGTAACACCCACAATAGACAACACTTTTTACACCTCTTCAATAAAATTTTTAGGGTCCTCATCCACTTTAGACCCATTGAACTCCAGTGGGTTTATCGTAATGAAACCCCTTACCCTAGATGTCGAAGTAGGAGCGTGAGGGGCTTGGGACCCTTGGTTGATTTGATTGGTCATGGCTTGAGCTAGCATGGCAATAGCATCCTGGAACTCTTCATGAGTCAGTCCCCCATCTTGAGGAGCTTGAGGAGTGAGAGGAGCAGTTGTTCATCGGTTGCATGGAATATTCTTCCTCTTGTATTAGGCATGATCTAAATATTTCAAAGAACATTCGTTAGAGGGGAAACCTTACTAATTTTTACAGCATGACATACATCATAAAGAAGGGAAACATTTCCTAAAATATCTCATAGCATCTTGCTCATAGTTGTAGTGCACTTCATAACCATGATCAAGACTTGAATCGACGTGTTGCGAAGGATGCCAAAGACCATTAACAACCTAATGCTATGGCACAAAGTTTGTCACAACCCAAGCCTAGGGCCTAGAAGTGACACAACGAATGGGGAATCCAAAGGGGTCCTAAACAAGCCTCTAAACATATCATTATACATCCTTGGTCATAGAAGCAATTAAAAAACAATAAGATAGTTGAAATAAGGGCAAAGTGACAAAGAGAATCTTTGATAGCTTAAAACATACAAGAGTCAAGAGAGTCAAAGCTCATAGTGTCATCACATAACTTATCCAACAATACCTCTAAACATAGAATTGACCGGGGGGAGGGGGGCAGACATCTTTCCGGGCTCACCCTCATAGTCAAAAGCATACAATAAGATAAAGAGAGTCTTTGCATACATAAGAACAAATGATATCATCCTCACAGTTGAGTACTCACCAAATTTGCTTGAAGAGATAGTACTAGCCACGTGAAGGAAGATGATCAAGTGGAGCTCCATTTCCTACATGATAATATCATGTAGTCATAAAGTATGCGTCAGTATGTTTAAATGTACTAAGTATGTAGGATGTAATGCAACAAGAGATAGAAAACATAATTGAAATGCATAATTAGGCAATAAATGAACAGAATAGCAATATGGCATGTATGGATGATGCTTGAAGTAAAACATGCTTATATCGAACAAACTACTTGTGTAGGAAGAGACCATCATCATAAACCAAGCAAACTTAGTACTTGTAATCCAAGGTAGACCACTCTTTAAAAGTGATTGAGGAGTCGACCCCTCAATTGGTTGATGGTTGTCATACCCTATCATCCATGGTGACTGAGGTATCAACCCCTAATTGGTTGATGACATGACTACCCCCATCGAAAGTGATTGAGGAATCAACCTCCCAATTGGTTGATGGGCATGACCACCCCCTTCCAAAGTGATTGAGTTATCAACCCCTCAATTGGTTAATGGGCATACCCCCCCCCCTATCAAGATGGTTGAAGCAATTTACCCCTTCTCAACTAGGTATGGTCAACTCACAACACTATAGATACTTTTCAAGCAAATGACTCATATACACTTTCCTTTCATCATCATAAAGTCATTTAACTCATAAGCAATGCATTAGACCTTAAATAACTTAAGAATCCATAATCGGATATTTTATCAAACACTTGGTGGGTGTTCAATGCTAGTACAAAATCATGCAATTTAAGAGTTGAATCATGTGAGAAAAATCAATGTAAAACCATCCACCAACACTTGGTAATACCCTCATGCAAGATACATCAAAACCCTTCATCAAATCACATAATGGATCATAGGTTCATAGCTCAAAATTACATGCTTAAATAGTCACAATTTTATGAAACCCCAACATAATTTATAGTCAGCTTTCAGAGTAAGAGATACCCATAAGTAATCCACTTGAAAACATTCAATTTATGTAAAAAGGAAGGTTTGGCACCATGGGTGAAAGGACCCAATGGTTGAAACCCACATACCTCAACTTTGAGAACTCCTTGATGAAGATTTGATTTAGAACTTGAAGCTTGAATGAATTCCTTAAGATCTAGAATGAGTCTGGGACCCTTGATTTTGAGTGAAATATTTGTCTAAGTGTTTGAAAAGATTTTGGGGAATGTTTTGTAAGATATGATGTTGAAATATGACTAAGTATATGTGTTTTTACACATGGGGAGGCTTAATCGAACAAGAAAAACTAGCAAAAAAAATACGCAGGTTCACGCCCTGGCCGCATCGCACCAATGGAGCGGAAACATCTCTAGAAATTGACATTTTAGATTTTTAAATTTTGGTACGGTTGCTCTAAAACCGGAGATAGACTCATTTCCCACTCAATTGTGCCCCCTGATCACAAATATGAAGTCGAACTTTTGATATCACGCATGGATTTTGAGACTTATGAAAATTACTATTATGGGCACTTCCGACGCACATTTTTGGGCATTTTTTCCGGTCGTTTCACTTCTGTATGGGGCCTGTGATGCCTCGAGATGCTTCTGTTATGGTCTGCAATGCCTTGAAATAATTTAATACATGGCCTGTGACGTCCTTGGGTTCTATCTGGTAGCTTCGACTCAATAGATGTGTACATGGATCCTGCGACAGTCATGATTTTGCCTCATACAAGGCCCGTGATACCATGCCATTGCATCATTCGTCAAATTTACTATCTTTGCTTGCTTTTATTTATGTTTATATTGTGTACTACCTTGTGTTGCAGGTGATAGAGACTCCTAGCTATTACATATTAGTTCAATTTCTCTTGCCCAGTTGGTTGAACCTATTGGGTACATTTCGGTGTACTCACCCCTACTTTATTTTTTTCCTGTAGATCAAATACAGAGACCTACAAAGGATAGTTGGTTCACTCCAGTTGAGCTTTTCTGCTTCTATCCAGATCTTATCGGTGAGGGTCGGACTTCGAATCGCCGTCGATCTTTGGGATTTTCTTTATTGCTTCCTTTCAGACTTTCTATCAGATAGTATCAACTTTATTTGTCATTTGAGACAGTTGTATTTACTTTATCGTAATACTTTAGATGGTTTATTACTCATGACTCCAGGTTTTGGGATTTTGTTTGTTATCCTATGATTGTTTCCACTTTACTTTATTCTCTTTAGTTGTGATTTGATTTTGGATTGGGAAATAATTACTCTATTTTAATGGGATATTAAACGTTGTATAAATCTTTATGTTTTTTATGGGGTGAAATTTTTAATTTCGTTTACTAGAATCGAAATATGTAGAAAAAAGCAGAATTATTTTTATATTTGCACAATTAAATAATGATTTTCATATGTCTAAAGGTAATTATAATATGATTTGTGAAATCTGAATAACTGATTTAAGTGATGAATTTTTTTTTTCGCTTTGTATTAAAAACTGCAATTTCTATGACTAATTGATGTGATAACTTATTTTAAGTTATGCTCCTATATATTATAAAATTGGTTTAATATACGTAATTTGTATGTGTGTATTGCATTAATTCTGTATCACACTATATCAGTTAAATAAAAACATTAAATGCAGTGAATAAAATTTTTTCATTAATATCAAAAGTATAAATTTATGTTGGTATTGAGATAAAAAAACACATGCACATTATAAGGTAAAAGAAAAATGAACTATATTGTATATGAACACAATAATATAACACAACTATTTGTAAATTTATAATAACAAAAAGGATTATGATAAAATAAAAGATGACAATCTGAAGTTATGATGGAAAAAACGAATGTCATCTACCAAGATACTTTACATAATATATAACCTATAAATTGATATACTTACTTTAGATTAACCCTTTCAAATCCAACTTGACTTTTGTAAATGATAGTGTCATGTAAAATTAATACTAATAAAGAATAATATTTTGTAAAATAATTAAAAATAAATAACATAGTATAGAAGAAAGTGTTATTATTTGCTACTTTTTTGAATTTTATCTAATAAAAAATAACTTAAAGAATCTAAAAAAATTCATACATGATGAGAGAAATTAAAACATCAGAACTCTTATAGCTTCCATTAGTAATACTACTAAATGCGTTTCACTTATTTTATGAAAAAAGTAAGAAAATGAATGAAGCTAATATTTATTATCCATGGAAATAGAGCTGTTTCAATGCATTACTTCATTATCTTATGCATTTGTGTATTATGGTTTTCTAGAATTTTAGCCTTTCAAAGTTTTACAATTAATGTTAAAAGATAATTTCAATGGTTCTGTATAACTATACCTAATGTGTAAGGTCCCGTACTTTAAAGATCGAACGGACGCTTAAGAATATACTTTTGAAAAATTTTGTCCCAGGGTGCACTTCAAGACACCCTTCATGGGCAACAAGTGCTCACCACTATCTGTGAAGGGGGTCGTGGAGGGTGCCTTGAGGCCATTTTTGGGCTGCTTTGAAAAGGGTGGACACCACTAGACTCTTCATGGGTCGTGGTGCATCTTATGTCTCGTGAAGAGGTTTGTGATAGGCCCACTGCCCAGCCTCATGTAGCCATGCCTTTCACGGAACACACCATGAGCCCTGGTGTACTTCATGACTAATGAAGTGTTGCTTGAAGTGCAAGACGTCCAGTTTTCTAATGGTTTTTTTCGTGAGAGTATTTAGGTCATTTCCCTAATTTCTGAACTTCTTTGGGATATTTTTAGACTAATTTTCCCTCTCAATGAGATACTAACTAATGTTATGAATTCTTGATTATTTAACAAGCCATGGGAACAAATGTGGGTCCTGATCCCTTGAGTGTTGTGAACCTAAAAGCGACACTCGACAAATAGTATACTGTGTCCTGACAATTTGTTATTTATTGGTACCCGTCTGCTTGGTGTATAGAAATTATTTAGCCAATGAAATTGCTCCAAATAGTGTTGATGTTGGGTATATATAACCAATCTTTCTTGAGAAAAAAGCTTGAGGGTTTCTACAAATATTGAGGGAGTATTCTTGGTGAGGCTCTCGAGTAGTACACTTAGCAAAATCAGAGTTGCTTTTACTTTGTATACTTCATTGTGCTTAATTGGTGCTTGCATCTTATGAATCAATTCCTATTCTATAAAAGGATATGATGTTAAGTAATATTTTTCTATTTATTTCTATGATTATCTGTGGTGAGACTTGAAGTCTAGGTTGGCTAGAATTTATCGATTTAGTGAGTAGCAGAGTAACTGCTTAGTTTGCTCGAACCTGTGGTAGAGTTATCACAGTGAGGGGGAAGGGATTTAGAGTTAGGTTTCTTCATTGCAAAAGTTTGTAATCTAAAAATTTTCTCATTTAAGTTGAATGGAGTTAGGTTGAAATACTGTGAGTAAAGGTCATGGTTTTCTCCTCCCTTGAGCAAACGGGTTTCCACATAAAGTATCTTGTGCATTTTTTACTTTGTTGCTTTACTATTCTTAGATATTTTTATTTGTTATTGTTCTGACTAGGGACCTAATCCACATATACTTAACGGATGCTTGCGTTCCATCAATTGGTATTAGAGTGAGGACTCTTTAAAAAGGTAACACCTAGAGGAGATCCTGAAGAAAATTGGCAGCTCCATTGAATCTAGAAGAGGGCCAGTCATCTACCTGACCTCCTCTCTTTGATGGATAATTTTGTAGTTGGTGAAAGTCTGTTATGCATGATTTTCTCATGGCTGAAGATAGTGAGTTATGGTCATTATATTTGATTGTCTTCATTTTCCTACCCTAGAGATGAAAGATGGAAAAATCACTCGTGTAGTCCCTATGACTAGGCAACAATACACTAATGTGGATTAAAAGAAGATTGAAAAGAATTGCAAAGGCAAAGAAGTTGTTGGTTTGTGGTATTGGGGCTGAGGAGTACAACGATACTGCTTCTTGTGAGTCTTCCAAGGAGATCTAGGGTTGGTTATGTACAATTCATGAAGGTATTGAGCAAGTGAAGGAGTCTAAAGTTGATATGTTCACTACTCAATATGAAAATTTTACCATGAAGGAAAGTGTGTCCATTCATTATATATATACAAGGTTTTCGTCCATTATCAATGAACTTAGATGTTTGAATGAACCCATTCATCCTAGCAAGCAAGTTAGGATGATCCTTAGAATTCTTTCTAAGTCTTTGACTAGCATAATTGATGCAATCACTAATGCTAAGGACCTAAAGGTGTTGATAATAGATGCCTTAATTGGTAATCTCCAAACTCATGAGTTGAATAGAGTAAGTGATGCTACTAAGAAGGAAAAATCATTAGTTCTAAAGGTGACACAAGGTAAAGAATAAGAATCAAATGAAGATCAGATGGCAAATCTCACAAGAAAATTTAAAAAGATTGTGAGGAAACATGGTGGATTCAAGAAGAAGGGAAATCCTAGCAGATATACCACTTCTAATGATATGTGTCACAAGTGTGGATTACTAGGGCATTTGATCAGAGATTTTCCAATGCATAAGAAAGAATACAAAGACTAAGCCAAGCCAGGAGGCAAGAAAGACAAGTAGAGGGACTCGTCCCCGATAAGAAAAGCAAAATCGTTGCAGTAAACTATGTTGTAAAGAAATTCCTTGCTATTTGGGGAAATTCCTCAAGTCAGTCAAAATAGTTTGAGCACCCAGAGGATGCCTCCTTGATATCCCTGAAGAAAGATGGTGAGATCTTCAATCAAATACTTGCACTTATGCCAAAGTTTGATGATAGTGATGAATCTGAGGAAGAGGTAACTCTATCAAATTTTAAGTAAAATCTGCATATTCTTTCTATTAAGTAGTTGAGAAAGTTACCTGCTATTCTTATTGATTCATTTATTGAGTTAACTACTGAAAATGATGTGTTGAATAATCAATTAGATCTTGTTCAAGAGGATAGAGCTGCCTTAGTTTCTTAGTTATTTAAAGTGGAGAAACATGTCTTAGATATGAGATTAGAAAATGTAGCTCTTTGTGAAAAATTGAATGAAGAATCAAAGGGTTTTCGGAAAGGAAAAGAAAAGTCTAGTAACTTGCAATTGAGATTGAAGTCAATCTGAATGATGCTAAAACTAAGCTATCCATGGTACTAGAAAGGAATATTCAATTAGAGAGGGACCTGGTCCATGTCTAAGAAGAGTTGTCCAAATCACTTAAGTGGACCACTTCTTCTAAAATGCTAGATACTCCGACTCATCAGGGAGACAATAGTAAGAAAGGTTTGGGGTTTGTGAAGAAAGGCTTATCTCATACCACTCACAACAAAAATATCTATGGATTAAATCTATTCTTTTGTAGTCATTATGGAAGGGATGGTCATATGAAGACTAACTATCCTACATTAAAAAAATTTGAAGAATGTCTACTAGGACACTTTGAACAATAGAAAAGAAGAGTGGGACCTCATCCTAGGATGAATTCTCAGAATATTTTTAAGATGAAGAAAGTGGTGCTACCCCCAGATAAGAAAAGTGTTACTTAACACCTTTTCTGCTTATTAGAACTTGATTGAAATAGCCTCCTAAGACTAACAAGTGATCTCTTGCAAGTAAGTGAAGAAAGCAACAACCAATGCTGGTACATTGATAATGGCTACTCAAAGCATATGACTAGAATTGTTAAAAGCGTCCTTTCAAGTAAAGCACTTCAAGGTGGAGGCGTTTCTTTTGGAAATGTAAAAATAGATATATTGTTGGTACTGATAGGATTGGAAAGTGTTTGGATCACTCAATAGAAAATGTCGATTATGTGAATGGACTGAAATTCAGTCCGTTGAGTATATCTCAAATTAGTGAAAAGGGAAATGAAGTGAAATCTTGCTCAAAAATTTATTATCACCATTTTGGTTTCACAAAAAGTTGCTTTTAGAAATTGTTGCAGTTCCACAGGGATGGTGTCAATGCCGATCAAAATGGTGATGGCAACTTGGAGTAGACTAATTTTGATTTTTGTGTTATAGATTATGGAGTTGTTCCTGATGGTGGACCAGGTCCTGAACTAGTTACTGATAATGAACAAGGCACAGTTGAATAGCCTGAAATGCAGATGATGGAGAGGTTGGTGCTCAAGATGAGAAAGATAATCAAATTCCCATGACATCCCTATGAAGACTCAATTCTGCTCATCCCTTAGATGATATCATCTCGCCTTTGGATTTTGAGTTCAACCAGATCTAAGATGAGGAATATGGTTGCATTTTCAACTTTTGAAATGCCCCAAAAATGTGCTTTAGAATTCTCATAATAGTAGTTTTCATATATCTCAAAATCCGCGAGTGATATCAAAATTCAACTTCATATTCTCGATCGGGGGAAAAATTGAGTGGGAGATGGGTATGATATAGATCTTATGCCCTGACCAGGCCATGCTAGGGGCACGGACTAGTGTTGGTTAGGCCTCCGCATAGGTTCGCGTCGCTCCAGTGACGCGGACCTATGTAAAATTTTCCTTAATTTTTCTATCTCGGCTAAAGGCATTGGGGTCACAGTCCCATGCCCATTTAAACGTGAAATCTCTCATACTTAGTCATTCTTCAACTCTATATCACTCAAAACCCTCTTTGAAATCCCTCTAAAGCTCTATGAATTCTCTCATTCAAATTCAAGGATTTCAAGCTTAATTTTGGATCTCTAGAACTCAATCCAAGCTTCAAGTCTCTTTCAAGTCTATTTCAAGAAAACCCAAGTTTAAGGAATGTGGATTTCATCCATTGGGTCCTTTTACCCATGGAGCCCAATCTTCCTTTTTATGAAAATTACATGTTTTCAAGTTATATTATCTATGGGTATCTTTTACTATGAAGTATGATCATTATTTATGTTGGGGTTTTTTCCAAGTGTTGTGGATTATGGATGAATATCTATTTTAAGCTGATACTATGAGTTGATATTTGTCTATTGATACTATGCATGATTTGAACTATGTAAGCTATGAATCGTGATGAACTTTTGAGATAGATGTCATGATATTCCATTTAGGGTTTTACTACAATGTTGGTGGGTTGATTTCGAATAGATTTACTTACTCTATTTCACTCTTAAATTGCATGATTTTGAACTAACATCATGAACCTAGTATGTGTTTGATAAAATGCCATTTCACGAATTTTCAAGTTATTGATGATTTATTACATGGTTTACGAGTCAGGTGAAATCATGATAACTTTGGTCTTTCAAAATGTATTGAATTCATTAAAATGCCTGTGATGTTGTAAATGTCAAATTAAGCCCTTTTTCAAAAGTTTTTACCTCTTGTGAGCCATTGATGTTAAAGCAATGGTTGTTGTTTAATGATGATCTATTCTTATGTTTTAAAGTTAGGCTCACTATAGGGGTCAAAAATGTTTAAGAGCTACTCATGTCATGTTTCTATCTTTCTTACAAATTATTGAAGTATGATTATTTCAATTATTTCGTGGGATTAGGATTAGCACCAATAGATGAGATGTCTACGTGGGCTATCTTCAAGGGTCCATACTCCTCTCCTCAAACTATGTGCCATGATAGGATTTTGCTTTACCCTTGCTATACCAGTGGATCTATTTAGTGCACGTCTTAATGATATCCTTTCCAAAATTAGGTCACGTTCCCGTAAGGAAGGTTACTTCATACAAAATTAGGTCATGTTCCTATATGTTTGAAGTATAGTTTACCTTGGCAAATAGACTACCTCTTTACGAATGAGGTGTAATCATTGGGATTCCAAGTCGTAGCTCGCTTGGTCTTACTTATGTCAATTAAGATCTTCTCCCACATGTATATATGTCAAATGTCTTTTGAAAACTAATTGTTTTACAAGCATGTTTACTTAAAGCATTGATCATACATTACATATTGATATTGTATCTATTTTCTATATCTTATGCATTTTGATTATATTGACTTATGTCTTTGTTGCATTGTATCCCGCATACTTAATACATTCAAATATACTAACACATACTTTATGCCTACATGATATCACCATGTAGGAACCGAAGCCCTTCTTGATCATCCTCTACGTGGCTAGTGAGATACTTCGAAGATAAGCTTTGGTGAGTCCTCAGGTTTGAGGAGACTATGTACTTTCTTTTTTTATTATAAGACTTCTTTATAATGTACACTTGATATTACAGGGGTTAGCCCGGAAAGTGTCGTGGCCCTCGCTCCACTCAAAGATATAGGTGGGTGTTGGATATTATGATGTTCTTATACTACGAGCTTGACTCTTTTATGTTTTCATGAATATCAAGACTTCCCTTAGTCCCACTTCCCTTTTAAATATATCTCTTCTTGTTGTTTATTTTGCTTCTACGACCAAGGATGTGTGGATGATATGCTAAGAGGCTTAATTGGACTCTTTCGGTTCTCATTCACCATGTCACATCGAGGCCCTAGGCTTGGGTCGTGAAAATCTTGGTATCAGAACACTATGTTATTAATGGTGCTTGGGATCCAACACACCATGTCGATTAGTGGCTTATTTATGGTTGTGAAGCACGCCACAACTATGAGTAAGAAGTTATGAAGCATTTTAGGAAATGTTTCCCTTCTTCATGATCTATGTCGTGCAGTAGAGATGAGTCCTCTGAGGCTTGTTCCTGATTCTTACCTATTACGTTCAGAACATGTGTTAAGCTATTCAAAATGGTGACATTTCCAATGCGGAGGTTCGCAATGCTCTATGGATATTGGCCAAAGCTGTGAACGACCAACTTAACCAATTGGTGGTTGCCCCTGAGGCTTCATATGACGAGAGGGGGAAAGAAAAGGCTAAGAGAATTCAATCTAAGGTCGCTTGATCTTCTACCAGACTACTATGCCTGTGTATCCAAAGAAAAGGACTCCTTTTGCCACTTGTCAGGGGTGTGGAAAGAAACATCAAGGAGGGTCCTTGGTGGGAATTGCAGATTGCTTCAAGTGTGGTGGTGTTGGGCATAAGATGAGGGGTTACCTGGTGGCCTCAAAGGAAGGGAGTAGAAGGGCGCAATTTGAAGGGAGGCTTCCATATGCTAAGACATGTGGCAATGGTGGAATGACCTGACCTAGGTGCCCAAACTACGGGAGGAATCACAGTGACCCATGCCAGAGGAACACAAATGCATGCTTTTAGTGTGATGAATAGGCCACATGATTGTTTAATGTCTTTATGCTCAAAGGAAGGGTAAAGGTGTTAGTGTTTTAGCTCTCCTCTATGCCACAAGTGCGGGAAGTACCATCCGAGAGATTATTTGGCTGGTTCGAGTGCATGTTTTGAGTGTGGCACAAAGGATCACGAGTCGAGAAATTATCCATGGGTTATTAAGGACTATGAAGATGACCGTCGACATTCTCAACCATACCCCTCTAGAGGTCACTAGACTTAGCATTGTGCTTCACAGGTATGTTAAAGGTTTTCGATTTTGATGTGTATGCATTGATAGATCTGGGTGTCACTCTTTCTTTTGTTGCTCTTTTTGTTGTCAAAAAGCTTCATATGTGTCCCGAATTGTTGTGTGAACCTCATGAAGTGTCTACCACTGTTGGTGAGTCTATTTTGATAAAAGAGTCTATAGACATTACTCCGTGTTCATTTTACATTAATTCTTGCCTTGTGATTTTGTTGAATTAGATATGGTAGATTTTGATGTTATTCTTAGGATTAATTGATTGTATGAATATTATGCCTTCGTTGATTATAGAACCCATAGGGTGAAATTCCTGTTCCCTTATGAAACCATACTTGAGTGGGAGAGTAGTAATGTGGTGGTCAAGGGTAGATTCATTTCTTGTCTTAAAACCCTAAAGTTGATTTCTAAGGGTTGTCTCTATCATCTTTTGAGGGTTAGGGATGTTAAGTTTAAGGTCCCTTCCATTGACTCAATGGGTCAACTTTTCTATAGACTCTTCTAGCAACAATGGATGCACAATGAGAGTAGAAACTTCATAAGGTTTACACAATAATTCGGGACTAACATGTAGCTTTTTGGCAACAAAAAGGATTAATAAAAGAGAAAG